>VDFB02084211.1:99340-243125 GCA_007258455.2 Sequoia sempervirens | reverse complement strand
AGGTATGCCATCATCCCCACGTGAACCTCAAGGTATGTCTTCTATTCCACCCTCGATCGAAGGTACGCAATCTAGCCCACCTCAATTAAATATTGATGAAATTGCTAATGTTGAGATGTACGTACCTAAGAGAACACCACCTATAATTTTGCATAGAAAGCCAAAGTTTTGATTAATATTGATGAGGATATTTTGCAGCACATGGAAGGTAAGATTCCATAACGCACTTGTAGAAGATATGCTGATAAGATTTGGAAAATGTTCTTTGAAAGGCTAAATGAGACCGGAAGATGTCAACTATTTGTTCAAAGTCGATGTGGGGTCGAAGTACAAAAACATCATGAAGACTCTTGGGTTGAGAACATCAAATGCATCAAGTGAAAACACTATTGTGAAGAATCTTAATGGATGCTTTGGTGATAGTGTGGGTAAGACTCACACTCAAATATAAAATGTCACCGACGTGTCATTACACGACTTTGCAAGTTATCAAACAAAGAGATCTCTCATTAAAAGGAAAGTGAACAAATGGGAATTAGTGGCAACTTTATCAAATGTCGCTCAAAGGTGGCAAAGAATTGAGGGCACCAATTCAAATGAATTATGGGCATTCTGGGGAGACTGCCACACAAAGATAAAAAAGTTGTTGAAGCATTGAGAACACTAATTGAAGATTATTGGAAGAATAATACAAGGCCATCTCTGAATCAAAGGGATGTCGTAAGAAGGAGAATCAGTAGTCAAACTGTGAGCCACATCCAAATCATTTTTTGGATACGACTCAAACCCAAAATTTTCATAAATTTCAAAATTCTTATCCTAAAATTAGTATTTCTCAAAGATTTTTTGAAATGATTAAACCTTTTTATGTCAAGATAAATTGCACATGCACTACTTGTTGTTGTAAACTACATATTGAATTCTCTAACCATTATGATGTTTATCGTTCTATATGTTTACATTTGCATACTAATGATGTTTTGCAGGATTGTGGCATAGAAGCCCCACCAAAATATTCAAGAAAGTTCTTATAAATTTTTTTATGTGAAATAGAGGATGGCCAAATATTCTATAGGATAGCATTCTTGGATGGTTCATGCGAGTGTTGTGGTGGCTTGCAATGAATGCTAGTATGTCAACATATGGAAAGCACATATGAGGAGAGACAAAAACTAGTAGAGTTCGGGAAGTATAAAATAGTGGCATATGCTACAAAAGATGGGTCTAAAGAAAAAAGGTTTAAGTTGGTTATTCAGAAGATTCTAGTGTATCAGTTCATGTCCATGTTTCGTGAGAATCTAGTGTATGAGTATGCAAGGCATACCCATAGAGCCTGATGGATGGACACACAATTCAAGCTATGCAAGGACATATTTCCACTTGGTAGCATAGTATCAGTGGTTGACTTTATAGAGAACTACACTCTATAGCCACAACATGAGGTGCAGTCACAATATTACAACTCTACACAGGTTTTGATATTTGTGCACATAGAATTCATACATGCAGTTGAACATATAGAGGATGAAAGGAAGGTATTGAGGGAGTATCACTTTTATATTAGTGATGATTGCACGCATTCTCTAGAGTTCATGCAAGGTTGCTGCCTGATGTTCTACAATCATTTGGCTCATAGGGGCATATCATATGATCTGCATATAATAAGGTCAGATAACTATGTAGCACAGTTCAAGAACGTGTGCATGTTCTACCGGTTGTGCAGGATGCATCTCACTACACGTGTTCAACTTATGTGGAACTTTTTTGGGGCCAGACATGGAAAGGGAGAGAATGACGGTGTAGGAGCATGCATGAAAAGAGCATTAGCACGAGAAGAGTTAAAGTATAAAGGTAGTGCACAGTTGATAGATGCAAGATCAATCGTCGAGTGGTGTAATGGTTCGATGGGTCCAGGTAATGAAGGCATGTCTTTAGTTCATATATTTTTTTGGTTGATGGATGATACTAACATTGCACCATATGAGGATTGTTGTACACTAACAGGATCGAGTGAGTTGCACTATTTCCTTAGCTCAAATGCAAGTTCATGGAGTATTACTACACGTAAGGTGGCATGCTTTTGTTCTTCATGTACAATGCAAGCCTGGAATGATTGTGAGTTAGGGGAGTGGGTTGACAAATGGTTGACAAGTTATCTTAGCCCACTTCACATGTATCACCCTTCAATGGCATTGGAACTAACACGGGTGGAATCATCGATTGACTTTGACTATGTATCGGATCTAGTTCAACCAGGTAATATATCTACTTTCTTAGTATTTGAAATTCCATATTGTTATCTTACTTTGTACTGTATTCATATTGTTGACTAATTTCAAGAGATATGTCACACATATAAATGCAGGGCATGTTTATGCAGTTATTGCAGATGAAGACAATGAAGAGGGTACAAACTATTACTTGTGTCATTGTGTTGAGGAAAAAAAGAAATTGGAAGCCCCAATTATAGATGGAGAAAACATTGAATATCCTACAGGCTCAGTTGTTGTTATTGGAACATGGATGAGAAGGTACCCACATAAGAGTGTTAAACATTGGTTGTTTGAGGAATTTGACACGCATCATAAGATTCTTCATTACTCAAACCTTGTTGTGGCATCCAATGTTTGTTTGAGAAAATATGGGGGTAGACCTTTGAACAAGACCTTGTGGAAGGTCCATGAGTCTGACCATGAAGCAATACTTGACACAATAAAGAGTAGAGAAAACCCAGATGGTTCATTGGATTAATTTGTAAGTATATGCACAACGGTTCTTATTAATTTATACTAGTATCCATATCAATTTGGTTGATGCCAATGCTATCATCTTATTTTACTTTGTGTATCTGTATGTAACCAGGCAAACATTGATTGGTGTCCCCTTGCATAAAATGCAGATTTATGAGCCATCCAAGAGAATCTCAAGCAGAAAAGCAATGCAACATCCTTATTTTGATGATCTTGACAAATCTCAATTATGATTTTAAGCCATTAAAAAAATGCATGTGAAGCTTGATGAGGCAATTTCAAGTTATTCATTTGAATTTAACCTTATCATGACCACTTATGATGTAGACATTATAAGAGCATACAAAAGGCATGAACTCTTTGAGAAAATGCCTCAAGAAATGTGGTCTCATGGTGATGGAATGGCATGATGAATGCCATGACAAGCAAATTTTTGTGGATTGTCATGGCATTCCATCACCATTGAGACCACATTTCTTTGAGGCTTTTTTTCAAATAGTTTCTGCCTTTTCTATGCTATTGCTTATTAGTATGCTTTGATATATTTTTTCCAAGCATCCATAGCTTTTTTGGAAGCACCTATTTTAGGATTTTAGCCATAGTAAGAAGGAAGTGAACTATTTGATAGAATGCTTTGGTAAACATGTATGATAAATGTACTAGCATAAAGAAGGCAACAATCTATTTAAAAAAGTGCCTCAAAGAAATGTGGTCTCATAGTGATGGAATGCCATGAAAATCCACAACAATTTGCTTGTCATGTGATGCAGAGGGGATGGGACTTTAGTCAAAACTCAAAGTTTCAAGGATTACAATGATGCAATCTCAAACACTCTTCCAAGCACCCTGATGGAGACAAGCCTCAATAGTGCACTTATAACTTAGATGCTTTCCTAATGGACCCAAACCCTTGGAGTGATCTCAAGGAACTCAAAAATACTTGTCTTGAATGGTTTCAAAGCCCCAAACCTCTGTCTTAGACAAAACACATTTTTTGCACCTTGACTAGGCTTCTAGCCCAACTAGGCTTCTAGCGATGGTTTTTTGACTTTTCACTCAACTTACCCAAAGGAATCCTCAATATAATGACTGATTCAGATGTGATTCATGATGATACACAAAATATCAAATCATTTATGGAACTTGTTCTAGATCAAACCTACCAAAATCTGTTGTTTCCTCTAATTTAAGGCCTAATTAGCCCACTTTTTCAAAGTAACCCCTCTCTAAACTTATCCCCTGACTATGAAACTTTACACAGTGTTTTAAAATGCTCCCAAACCAAATATTTTCAAGTTATTAGTCTTCTTTGAGACCCTCAACAACCTAAATCACAAAACCCTCAATAAATTGCTCCAAAACTAGGGCCTCTTGAAAATTAGCTTTCCCAACACTTCCAGAACCTTCTCTTGGACTTTTCACCAATAACTCAACATATATAAACACCTTCAACTCAGAAATATACCCCTCATTAAGGTAGATCTCCTGCTGCTACACTTTAGGCACCATTTTCATGCCCTTTTCCTTGCTAGAACTCATTGTACACCCAAGAATCACTCTTTCCTACATAATAACTTGTTAGATATGTATAATAAAAGTTAGATATGATCCATTTCACAATTTTTCAGTCACACTCTCCCATGAAATTGATCATTTATTCATGAAGACTCTCAAAACTAGTGAAAAATATGTACTTTTTGAGGACAGTCAGCAATATAACACAAGAAACTGATTCCCAACATTATTCAGGTCATTCAAAAGGTTAAATACATGTAAATACAAGTTCTTAAACCATCCAAATGAGCATGACACCAAAATGAATCAAAGATTCATCAAAAAAACTCAAGAAAATGCAAAAAGATTGAAGTTTTTATTGATTTTCTGTAGCAGTCCGTACAACACTTGCAATATCAGCTAACCCTCTATACAAATACTTTCTCCAAGCTTAAAGACTCATCCTACAACTTTCCCAACTGATTAGAATTGATTTTATTACATTATTGTGATTAAAACTCCTAAAACTCACTTTTCCACCCAAAGTTGGATTTCAAAAATTTGAATTTCCAACATTGCAATTTATTAACTCCTATTAACTATAAAGCGTACAAAACTATTACATATCATCATTCAACCTTATTTAACCTAATTAAAACATCTTATACCTATTTAAACTCCTATAACATCATTGTTCCATTTACAAGTCAATTTGGTCCTATGGTCCTTATTAGGACCCTTAGGACTTTTCATCTTCCTGTTACACTCATCCATGCCAAATGCCATTATATGCTTCAAAATGCTCTAATTGATGCTCTGGAAAGGTTTATAGGACTTCAAGACACTTTCCATCTCCTGACTCTCCAAATGATCCTCAAGGAGCTTGGGTGCTCCTACACCATCATGGCATTCCACCACCATGAGACCACATTTCTTTGAGGCATTTTTTTCAAACATTTAATTCCCTTGTCTATGCTATTGCTTACTATTATGCTATGATAGATTTTTTCTAAGCATCCATAGCTTGTTTGAAAGCACCTATTTTAGGCTTTTAACCATAGCAGTAAGGCAATGAACTGTTTGGCTAAATTCTTTGATAGACATGTATGAAAAATGTGTTAGCATAGACAAGGCAGTTGTTATGCCTTGCATAACCACCCCATTTTCTTCTGGAACAAAATGGGTCCCCCTTTGTTCTTTTGTCTTTTGGGCCTTTGGTTTTCTGCCTTAGGCATTTTTCTTTTAAAGTTCTGTCGGAAGCAGAACCGGGACCAATACCGGACTTGGAAATTCCTTCTAAGTTCTGGTCTTGACCCGTCCCCGATTTTGGTTCTGATGGTTCTTTGTCTTCATCTTTTGTTCTCTCAAAGTCGAGTTTGGGTCTGAGTCGGAAGGATAAACTTTCTTTAAGTTTCTCGTTCGGGTTCCATCCCAACCCCGACTCCGCCTTTTCTTCCTCTCTTTTCTTCATTGGTCTTTTGTTGTTTTGTTTTGTGTCCTGTGCCTTGGATGTTTTTGGCCCTTGGCATTCTTTATTTTATCTCAGCAGACCCGGAACCGGATCGAATTCTGAACTTGGATTTCCTTCCAAGTTCTGTCATCTTTTCTTTCCCCGGTCTCGGTTCTGCTACTTTGTTCTTTTTCTTCCTTGCGCGTCTTTTTCTTTTCTTCCAACGGATTCAGAACTGGAACTGGAACCGAACCTTGAAACTTTAATTAGTTTTAGGTTCGAGTTCTCTTCCGATCCCGGTTCCGCGTGTTTTGGCCTTTCCTTTTCTTCTTTTTGTTTCCTCGTGGGGTTTTCCCTCTCCTTTCTCTTTCTTTTCCTTGTCTTTCTTGGGTGAAAATGGAGGTGGGACGGACCGGAATTCAAAACAGAAACTTTGAAGAAGTTTCAATTCCGGATTTGGTTCCGATCTCAGTTCCGCTTTGTCCGTTTTGTTCTACCCCACTTCTGATCGTTTGGTCACGGGGTGTTGTCTTTCCTTCCTTTACCCTTTTCCTTTCATCTTTGTGTTTGTCGGAGGGTGGGCCGTGATGGAATTTGAAAAAAAAACTATGAGGAAGTTTTGATTCCGAATTTCGTTCTACCCCCGCCCCCATTGTGCTTTTCCTGGGATTGTTTTTTACTCTGACTCCACCGATGTTTTTGTTTCTGTCCTTTGCATTTTGGTTTCCTTCACGGACCCAGAGCCAGGACAGGGTATGAGCTTGGAAATGTTGATTATTTCCCAGGCTTGTTCCCATCCCAACTCAGTCCCGGTTCCATTTTTTCTTTTGGCCCCACCCTGGCCAGTTTTGAAGGTGAGGGATGTCATTTCTGGGTCATGTTTTGTCCCGGTCCCGGTCCTGTTTTGGTCCCGCCTCTGCCAGTTTTAAAGGGAAGTATGTTCCCATTTCACTTTTGGTTCTGCCTCCACCAGAGTGGTGTTTCCTTTTCGGTGAAATTAAGGAGATGATAAATAATGTTATATTTTAGTTGCCTTTGAGAACTAATGGAGGAATCTGTTTTGTAGGATCAGGATTTTTATCTAAAGATATCTGTTAAGGGAGTTTCGCCAAAAGGATCTAAGTTCGGCGGGAACTCTGACATAAGGAAGAAGGTCTTGTCAACCCGATAGGGTCCCACTGACATATTTTGTGCCTTCTGTATAACATGTTGAGTGCACCGAAACATCTCACTGACTGAGGGAGGTCTCAGCGACATGAAGGAGCCTGCCAAAGAGTAAGCAACATCGGCATAGCAATTTGAGCTTGCTATGAGGTCACGGCTACAAATGAGGTTCTTGCCAATAGAAAGGGGGGCCCCACTGGAAGAAATGGAGCTCACCGAGAGAAAGACTTCACCATGGGGTCTTACCGAAGGGATGTTGTCTTACCGATGGTCTTTATGAGCATGATATGACTTATATGGCTCGCCGAAACATCTCGTCGACTGGTCCATGCTACACTAACAACTTGCAGAAGGACAGATCTAGAGCGGGAAGAGAGCAGAAGGAAGAGGAAGTAATTGTGAGTCATAACGCCAGCTGTTGTCTACTAACAGTGGTAGCTCAACATTAATGGTGATATTTTTGGGCACTCAAATCAACCCTCCGATCGAGTTCAAAGATGGACATGGAGATAGAAGAGTTAATGTTGTAGTATCAAAAGATCTAAAAGCTACTCTGAGGACAGAAATCCTTCACCGACATGGATAGCAGAGCTTCACATTCAATGCAGTTTTGACTTTCCTCAAAAGATCTAAGAGCTGACTCTTCTGTCGGCAGATATTTTGTAAACCCTAATACATGGGACAGTGCATTCTTTTGGGTACATTCTGTATATAAGGCATTCTTGCCTCTTTGTAAGGGGTTAGAACTTTTAAGAGAGAGTTAGGATTAGTACTTCTAGATTAGAACTTTTAGAGTTAGAACCAGTAGAGTTAGTTAGAGGGGATAGAAGCTAATCTTGATTCTTAGTAGTGAGACCTTCTTTTGTCTTCTCGGTTAGGAGTTAGAATTAGAATAGATTAATGTATCTTTTAGTTTTCTTAGTGTAAATGGAAGCCATTTGGAGCCACAGGTTTTCTGTACACTGGTGATTGTGCCAGCTTTGTAAATGTTGCTTATCTATCTCATTGACAGTAGAAGTAACTAGATCTTAATCTACTTCAGATTGTGTTTCATAATGGTGTTTGTTTTGAGTTAATCATTTGATTTGGGAAGCTTTCAGGGAATGGAATTTGATTTTTTATGTTATTTAAAATGGTAATTTGCAATCTACTATAGAAATCAACACTGTGAATGAATGAAGCTGTGTGTTAGTCACAAGTTAATTTTATTTTGTAGTTTTAGTTAGGGATTCCTTGAAAGGAAACAATTCTGGTTAATTCAGATGAAGTATCATTCTTTCCTATCCCAAGGCCCTGATCCATATTTTTCTATTTCTTTGAAAACCCCAATTAGAGTGGACTTAAATTCATGTTTAACTCCAGAACAATCCAAAAGCTCAACACCAGCAGGCCCCTTGAATATTACTGTTGCATTGACCATTGAGTAACATTAGCATAGTTGAGACCCAACTACAAAGACCTTGGGAGCTAAGGCACCCATGTGTTGCCTTTCTCTTTTAGGAGAAGCAAAATAACAATATTTCGTTTGCATTGTTGTGGTGCCAAAATCGCCATCAACAGGAACTGACGCTAGAGGGAGGGCCTATGAGTAATTGTGGATCGTTGTGAGTTGGAGCACTTGGGTTAGATCTTGGAAGACCCAGCTCCGATGGGTAGCCCTTTGTATATACAAAGATTCATTCATGAAATCCTTGGTCATTTGTATGACAGGCTTCCTTTATTTTTTTCTAATGGCAGGAAAAATGCTTCTAAACATGTCGAAACTTGCAGGCATATACTTAATTTTCTCTAGGTTCAACATGAGGATATCATCTGCTAGTTATTCATCAGAAAACTTCAAGGTACAAAAAGGCAATGGTATGATAATCTACCATCAGAATCTCTTTATTCATGGATAGAACTAGAAATCTCATTCTTAGATCAGTTTGATCCTCATGCTCTATGCCCATTACATGAGTTTGCAACCACAAAAAGGATACCATTAGAACCCATTTGTCAATTTAATCACAGATTTTTGTTCATGTATCAAAGGGTTCAATCCTTGGATTTGGTTGTTGATGATTATATGCTGATAGAACATTACTATTGGGATTTAGACCCCTCATTTGCAACCAAAGTCATAGGTTGCAGTGAGGCTACATCATTGCATGGTGCATTTAAAACAGTTCTCTTATTGGCACAATTTGGATGTGACACTAGAAAAATTTCAAATAGCCAAACTCAGGGTTATAATCCCCTTGTGCTTGCAAACTGCCATCATCTGCAGCCGTATGCTACTTCCCCCATTGTGCCTACCCAGATGCAATCATTCTCACCAAGTATCTATGACCTTCCCAAGGTTCCAAGCACCACATTCTCTGACACCCCATGTTAGGTCAATCACACACAAGACCATTGGGAGAATTCACTCCTGCAAAATCCAATCATAGAGTTGAGTACTTCACTTGTCAATGAAGTTGTGACCATATCATCTCTTTTCAGTCATTTTCCAAAGCATAATCCATTACATCATAATGAAGTTCTCAATGAAACAGTTGATTCACCAGAATATAATTTTGATGACTTGTTTGGTGAAAAGCATGAAATGGATGTAAAGTTAGAGCACAACCTAAATCTCAAGGTGGAATCTAGCTTTGTTGAGAATGCTAGTACTAATGATTTTAGCAACTCTCCCGATCAAGATTATAATCAGGGTGATGAGGAATGGACAAAGGAACATGGCTCATGTTGGCTAGATATCCCACGTGCACAAAATCGAATCAAGAAGTTGGAAGAATTAGGAGATTTGAAATTATTAGAACTTGCTAAACCAACTAGATGTGGGATACATCGAACAAATCAACATTCCCAGATGGATTGCCATGTTTTCCTGGGTAGAATGGAGTTATATTTCATACATCAGATCACTGTTGAAGGAATACTTATGGAAGATCCTTGGAGTACATATCTCATCGATGAGGAGGATGAAACAACTAGTACACATGAAAATGATAATCAATTCATCCAAAATGATGAGAGTGACTATGTGAGGAGATTTAATTCTTTCCTATCTTTTGATGACCTTGATCCTTGCGGTGAGATGGATTCAACAACTGATGAAACTCCTCTACCTAGTGCCGACCTGATGGAAGTGGAAAATGGATTCATCGATGCATTCATAGATTCTTTCATGATGGTGAATGAGGAAGAGACACACCTTGATGGGTTAGTGGAAGAAGATATTTATGCTGATTTAAGTGGTGGACGGATTGAAACATGTGACATGCTTCAAAATGAGATTGCTAATGAATCTTGTGGTCAAAGACAAGGGCTTAAATGCCAAAATGAAATTTTAAGGGGAGAAGTTCAAGTATATGTGCAGATCAGTCAAGTGCTCCCTGAGGAGATTCATGATGGAGTACATTTGAATGAAGCAAAGGAATTCCAAGAAAGCAACCAAGAGGAATTTGAATTGGGAAAGTGCTTTCCTCCCTTTGACCCCCAGTGTTCAAATGAGTTTGAAGGAAATCCTTGTTCACCATGTGCCAGTATCCCTGACATCAATGATGATAAGCTGGAGGCAGACCCTCAAGCCCTTGGGGATGACATGCTTCAAGAGGATGTTGAAACCAAGACTTCGTCTCAAGAAATTAAAATTTTTTTTGACTCCGTACCCGAGATGAATACACAGATGCTAGTGAGTGAATATCCTAACTACAAGATGGGCCTTGATTCAGTGGTGTTCCAAGAGCTGAGGCCTCATGAAGAGGAGGTCATACACCACCAACCTACATTGGTAACGAGCAATCTTCAGAATCAGGTGGTGTCCTTTCATTATCCTCTGTATTTAATAATTTTCAATTTGATTATGGCGTAGAGGATAGTAAAACCTATTTGTGAGTAAATCATGACAAAAATGAGAACCCACAGTTGATAATATTTTAAGCTTCATGCCCTCAGAATGAACTTATGGCTCATGAACTTCATACTTTTGAGTATAAAGATAAATTTGCTAGGCTTAGAACTGTGCCTAGTAACTTAAGATTGTTGCACATAATGAAAAAATCAGTTAAGTCAATGTACAAATTTTTTTAGTCTTGTGTTTGTAAAGTTTGGCTTCGAAGTTAGTTTAGGATTGGGATTAGTTAGTGTTAGTTTTTGGTTTAGTTATTTTTCTTTATTTTCCATTTTTAGATACTTTGTTTCTCTGTTTGTAAATAATTATGTCTGTTGGTAAATAGCTCTGTTGTTTGTTTGTTTGTCCTTTTCTTTCTATCTTTCTGTTTCCTTTTCTCTTTTTTTTTGTTTTGTTTTTTTATTTGGGTTTCATCTGTTTCCTTCCATCTTTCGAATGGTGGTTATTATCCGAAGCATACTTTGGTCATTTGGAGAGAAATGGTTTAGGTATTTTCAGGCTTTCTGATTGGATGATTTTTTCCTAAATTCTTTGTTTCATGTCCATTGTTAATCAAAGTTGTGGAAGGTTTTGAAAACAAGGTGCAAAGTAAAAGACCTTCATTATCTCCTCTGAATATATCTTAAATCTCTAAGATCATCTCCTCTTATAATGGTATATTTGTCCTAGGGTGATAGTGTTGCAAGTTTTGAGTGAAAAATCTGATCTCCCAAGTACTGTTATGAGGTCCATGGTAGTTTTCAACCCATTTCAGATGTTTAACATCTGACATATTAAAAAAGTAATGAATAAAATATCTAAAACTTTGATAAAAGAAAGAGAAAAAGAAAAGAATTATCAAAAGAAAAAGAGGATTCAATATGAATGGGTGTTTCTAGTATCTCTACCAGGGCTATTGATGCCTGACTAGAAGTAGAGCAATGCTGCGAGAGAACTAGAGGTATCTTCATCGGGGCTATAGATGCTTGACTTGCAGCGGAGCAATGCCCAGGATATCATTCCACAACAGTCAAAGGGGATCAACTCATGTAGCTCAAATCTTGCACATTGTTGTCTGAAAGATGAAGAGGACTTTATAAAAGAGTGATGCACAATCAAGCACACATAGAGATTTAGGGTAGCCAGTGTTGATTTACATTTGAAACTCTAGCTCAACCTTGCTTGCTAAAACTGACTCAACTGGAGTTGTAATGCTCATGAACCAGAGATTCTGGGTAGCTGAATCCTTCGGTTTCTTGAAAATGGTTAAACCATTTTCCTAGCTGAGTCACCATTTGTTAGGCCTTGCATAACCACCCCATTTTCTTCTGGAACAAAATGGGTCCCCCTTTGTTCTTTTGTCTTTTGGGCCTTTGGTTTTCTGCCTTAGACATTTTTATTTTAAAGTTCTGTCGGAAGTGGAATTAGGACCAATACCAGACTTGGAAATTCCTTCTAAGTTCTGGTCTTGACCTGTCCCCGGTTCCAGTTCTGATGGTTCTTTGTCTTCATCTTTTGTTCTCTCGAAGTCGGGTTTGGGTCTGAGTCAGAAGGATAAACTTTCTTTAAGTTTCTCATTCGGGTTCCATCCCGACCCTGACTCTGCCTTTTCTTCCTCTCTTTTCTTTGTTGGTCTTTTGTTGTTTTGTTTTGTGACCTGTGCCTTGGATGTTTTCGGCCCATGGCGTTCTTTATTTTGTCTCATCGGGCTGGGAATTGGATCAAATCATGAACTTGGATTTCCTTCCAAGTTTTGTCATCTTTTCTTTGCCCGGTCCCGGTTCTGCCGCTTTGTTCTTTTTCTGCCTTGCGTGTCTTTTTGTTTTGTTCCGGTGGATTCAAAACCGGAACTAGAATCGAACCTTGAAACTTTAATTAGTTTTAAGTTCGGGTTATGTTTCGATCTCGGTTTCGCATGTTTTGCTCTTTCCTCTTCTTGTTTTTGTTTCCTCATGGGGTTTTCCCTCCCCTTTCTCTTTCTTTTCCTTGTCTTTTTGGGTGACAATGGAGGTGGGACCAGAATGGAATCTAAAACTAAAACTTTGAAGAAGTTTCAATTCTGAATTTGGTTCCGATCTCGGTTCCACTTTGTCCGTTTTGTTCTACCCCGCTTCCAATCATTTGGTCGCGGGGTGTTGTCTTTCCTTCCTTTCCCCTTTTCTTTTCATCTTTGTGTTTGTTAGAGGCGGGGCCCAGATGGAATTCGAAACTGAAACTATGAGGAAGTTTCGATTCTGGATTTTGTTCCACCCCTGCCCCCATTGTGCTTCACCCGGGATTGGTTTTTGCTCTGACCCCACCAATGTTTTCATTTATGTCCTTTATGTTTTGGTTTCCTTCGCAGACCTGGAGCCGAGATGGGGTATGAGCTTGGAAATGTTGATTATTTCCCTGGCTTGTTCCCATCCTGACTCCGGTCCCGACTCCATTGTTTCTTTTGGCCCCGCCCCCACCAGTTTTGAAGGCGAGGAATGTCATTTCTGGGTCATGTTTTGTCCCAGTCCTGGTCCTGTTTTGGTCCCGCCTCTGCCATTTTTAAAGGGAAGTATGTTCCCATTTTAGTTTTGGTTTCGCCTCTGCCAAAGTGGTGTTTCCTTTTTGGTGAAATTAAGGACATGGTAATTAATGTTATATTTTAGTTGCCTTTGAGAACTAATGGAGGAATCTGTTTTGCAGGATCAGGCTTTTTATCTAAAGATATCTCTTAAGGGAGTTTTGCCAAAAGGATCTAAGTTCAGCGAGAACTCTGACCAAAGGAAGAAGGTCTTGCTGACCCGATAGGGTCCCACCAACATATTTTGTGCCTTCAGTATAACATGTTGAGCGCGTTGAAACATCTCACCGACTGAGGGAGGTCTCAACAACATGAAGGAGCTTGCCAAAGAGTAAGCAACATCAACATAGCAATTTGAGCTCGCTATGAGGTCACAGCTACAAGTGAGGGTCCTGCCGACAGAAAGGGGGGCCCCACCAGAAGAAATAGAGCTTGCCGAGAGAAAGACTTCACCATGGGGTCTTACCGAAGGGATGTTGTCTTACTGATGGTCTTTATGAGCTCGATATGACTTCTATGGCTCGCTGAAACGTCTCGCCGACTAGCCCATGCTACATTGACAACTTGCAGAAGGACAGATCTAGAGTGGGAAGAGCATCGAAGGAAGAGGAAGTAACTATGAGTCATAACACCAACTGGTGTCTACTAACAGTGGTAGCTCGACATTAATGGTAATATTTTGGGGCACTCAAAGCAACCCTTCAATGGAGTTCAAAGATGGACACGAAGATAGAAGAGTTAATGTCAACTGTAGTATCAAAAGATCTAAAGGCTGCTCTGAGGACATAAATCCTTCACCGACATGGACAACAAAGGTTTGCATTCAATGCAGTTTTGACTTTCCTCAAGAGATCTGAGAGCGGGCTCTCCTGTCGGCAGATATTTTGTAAACCCTAATACAGGGGACAGTGCATTCTTTTGGGTACATTTTGTATATAAGGCATTCTTGCCTCTTTGTAAGGGGTTAAAACTTTTAAGAGAGAGTTAGGATTAACACTTCTAGATTAGAACTTTTAGAGTTAGAACTAGTAGAGTTAGTTAGAGAGGATAGAAGCTGATCTTGATTCTTAGTAGTGATACCTTCTTTTGTCTTCTCAGTTAGGAGTTATAATTAGAATAGATTAATGTATCTTTCAGTTTTCTTATTGTAAATGGAAACAATTTGGAGCCACAGGTTTTCTGTACACTAGTGATTGTGCCAGCTTAGTAAATGTTGTGTATATGTCTCATTGATAGTAGAAGCAACCAGATCTTAATCTACTTCAGATTGTGTTTTAGAATGGTATTTTTTTTAGTTAATCATTTGATTTGGGAAGCTTTCAAGGAATGAAATTTGATTTTGTGTGTTATTTAAAATGGTAATTTGCAATCTGCTATTGAAATAAGCACTATGAATGAATGAAGTTGTGTGTTACTCACAAGTTAATTTTATTCTGCAGTTTTAGTTAGGGATTCCTTGAAAGACAACAAGTTTGGTTAATTCGGATGAAGTATCATTCTTTCCTATCCCAAGGCCTTGATCCATCTTTTTCTATTTCTTTGAAAACCCTGATTAGAGTAGATTTAAATTCATGTTTAACTCCAAAACAATCCAAAAGCTCAACACAGTAGACCCCTTAAATATTACTATTGCATTGACCACTGAGTAACATCAGCATAGTTGAGACTCAACTACAAAGACCTTGGGAGCTAAGGCATCCATGTGTTTCCTTTCTCTTTCAGGAGAAGAAAAATAACAATATTATGTTTGCATTGTTGTGGTGCAAAAATTGCCATCAACAGCAATGAACTCTTTGAAAAAATGCCTCAAAGAAATGAGGTCTCATGGTGATGGGATGGCATGACGAATGCCATGATAAGAAAATTGCTATGGATTGTCATGGCATTCCATCACCATTGAGACCACATTTCTTTGAGGATTTTTTTCAAACAAGTTTGTTGCCTTTTCTATGCTATTGCTTATTAGTATGCTTTGATAGATTTTTTCCACAAGCATCCATAGCTTTTTTGGAAGCACCTATTTTAGGCTTTTAGCCATAGCAACAAGGAAGCGAATTGTTTGATAAAATGCTTTGGTAAACATGTATGATAAATGTAGTAGCATAGACAAGGCAGTGAACTATTTTAAAATGAGTCAAAGAAATGTCTCATGGTGATGGAATGCCATGACAATCCACAACAATTTCTTGTCATGGCATTCCACCACCATGAGACCACATTTCTTTTGAGGCATTTTTTTCAAACAGTTCATTCCCTTGTCTATGCTATTGCTTACTATTATGCTAGATGATATTTTTTCTAAGCATCCATAGCTTGTTTGAAAGCACCTGTTTAGGCTTTTAGCCATAGCAGCAAGGCAATGAACTTTTGGCTAAATGCTTTGGTAGACATGTATGAAAAATGTTAAGATAGAGAAGGAAGGAACTCTTTGAAAATTTCAAAGAAATGAGAATCATGGATGGAATGCCATGAAAATCGCATTATGATGTCATTTCCATCGTCATGAGACCTCATTTTTGAGGCATTTTTCAAAGAGTTCACTTGCTCTATGATATTGCTTACTATTATGATTTTTGATAGATTTTTCCAAGCATCCATGCTTGTTCAAAAGCACTTGTTTTAGGCTTTCAACCATAGCAAATAGGCAACACTTGAACTATTTGACAAAATGCTTTGGTAGACATGTATGAAAAATGTGGTAGTATAGACAAGGCGTGAGTGTTTGAAAAAATGCCTCAAAGAAATGTGGTCTCATAGAATGCCATGACAACCAAATGCAATTGGTAGCTGCTCCTAGTTATTAGTTATGCAATGTGAAGTAATTGCATAACTGCTTAGGTTGACTTTGTAAAAACTATATTGTAATTGAAATTTTTCATCTATCGCATCTAGTTATTAGTTATGCAATGTGAAGCAATGCTTTGAGTTTGAAAGATGTGAATGCAATGTAATCAACGATATGAATATAAACTACAACAATCTATTTTTACTGTTACCTTCTGGCTTTGTTCGGATCGGGTTCGAGAACCGTTTGGCCTCGCTTTGAAATTTTTTGGGGTTGGGTTGGGGTTGTCATATATAAAATCAGAAATATATACATATTTGTAGCGAATCAAGTTCATAATACACCACCATAAATAGTCAAATAACATAGCAAAAATACACCACCACTTTCATGTGAAATATTAAAATATTAGTGATCTACTTTCGAATGTCATGATACAAAATTATAAATTAAAGTTCAAACATAAAAATGTCAAGTGTTTACAATCAGCCATTATTGATCATTGATCAATCTGAAAAGTGTGAACATTTTTCTGTGTGGAAGGAAAACAAGAAAATAGTGTTACATAATTATTTACATTGTGAAAGAGCCAAAACTTTTTTCTTGCAGATCGTAGAAGAATCTTAGTGATTTTTTGGGTGTCCTTGCCTTGGAAAAGAACTATCCCTAGCCATGAATGATTGACCAGGAACTGTGAGAAAGAAATAAGATAAATCACATGCAACTTGTTGCAATTTCTTTCCTTGGGAAAAAGGGTAAAGTTTTCTTTTCAGGGAGAATCTCCTTTAGAGTTTGAACGCATTGATAATTTTCAAGATAGACTTAGCCAAATATGTCATCTAGGTTTGAAGCTTTTAGGTAAAATGTTTGCTTCTTAAAATTTTGTTCAAAATTCAAGATGCAGGCTCTCCTCCCTTAGGGAAGAGAAGGCCTATCAAACCTAACACTCTTATGCAATACTTCTTAATTTCTTGTTGATGCAATATTAGATGTGAAGTTTCAAAATAGGCATGGTTATATAAATTCTCATCTCACGACTATCATTGCATCAAATTAAGAATTTTCAATCCTTTATGGTCTAGACAAGAGAAGTATGGAGTAGTATTCCAATGCTAAAGTCTTATTGTGAATATCTTTGCTATGAGTGGTTCAAAAATGAGGAATCCGTCTTCTGCACCAAATGAAAAATATTCACAATATGTGCTAGGAAGGAATAATTCCATAAGATCGAGTATGCAAGAACTGAGAGTTGCAAAATTGGCTTACATTTGACTTCCAAACATAGAAATTTTCACACAGTTTTTCGATGTTCACACATAAGTCAAAAAATATATGTGCGTAAGTTGTAAAATATACACTTGAATACACATAACTCATATCTATTGAACCATGAATTTATAATTTGCAAATATGGACACCATCGATAAAAAGATTTATATTAAGCAAATAGTCATGTACGCATACATCAATATATGTCGATATAAGTATAAAATATAGTTACAAAATAGCCATATAGGCTTACAAGAATGCCATATAGGCATTCAATGTCAAATATATCCAATAAAAATTATGTACAAAATTTCCATGTAGGCATACAACAAAGGGCTTTGTGCATTCAAAATTCATTTCTCTCCATGTTTTGGTTCAAATACAATTTTCTTTCCCTTTGCTGGGTGATCCGATGGTGATAAGTCTGTCACCCATTTCTGCTGTGCTCAAGGAGTGCTCCTACTGCTCCTCCTAGTGGTTAGCTTCTGGTGAAGTTTCAACTGTTACAATAAGAAGCAAAGACATTAATATATAGAAATTACATTATAAAAATTAATATATTTAACAAAATAATCATTTACGGCCATCTCACGATCACTCTCCTCAATGGAAATATTTTCACACCGATGCTCAGGCATGCTCAAGCCCTGTATAAACCATCCAAATAGGAATTAAACTACAAATCAATAAGGGTTTGATTTTTCACAAGAACTAGTTCATCTATAACAATGAATGTAAATTGAAATTTAGTAATTTGCCTCATACCTCCCCTATCAGAGCCATCGAGGATTGTATAGCGAAGGAAACACCAATATCCATTGCCCTCGTAATGTTTGGCGGTGTTTCTGTCACCAACATCTGAAAATAAAACAAGAAATTATTCAATCACAAAAAGTTACAATAGCGATCCATGTGATGACTTATAATGTATGAGATCTAATGAAGAAAATTTTGAGTACAAGTATTAAACAGATATATTTCTAATTATTAGTTATCGAATTTGAAGTAATGCTTTGATTTTGAATGATCTGTGTAATGCAACGTAAGGTCAACAATATGAATATAAACTACACAAATCTATTCAACTTAGAATTCATTACTTAAGTTCTCTTTAAATTCTATATTACCTCCATGAACGTTTGATCAAATCTACTGGCACTTGGAGGTGTTTCCTTGAAACCTCCAACACCTTGTTCAACATCCAAAATCACATATTAAAATACCATTCGTAAAACAATGCTATTAACACATGTAATAAATTTATAATTGTTTACTAACTTTACATACCCCACCGATAGGTGTACTACAAAAATAAGTAGGTGGATGACTGGTGTATCCGGTCTCTACACTATGACCCTACAATTTTATTAAAATAATAAAACTAAATTAGTTAATCTTGCATTTCACAATCAAAATTTAATAAATTAAATTCAGTGAACATGCTGAATTTTACCTGAGTGTCAATGCCACATGCATCATGCAAAATTTCAGCCGTCCTCTCCATCCCCATAGATGCATATGGATAAGGCTGTGTAGTAGCATATGGATCCTACGTAGCACCCTCTTGAGTGCCGGTAGGGTCATATGAACAAGTCACCCCGCAAGATTGACACACATGGGTTTGAAGGCCACCACCTAAAGACTCCCCTGGATGGCATTGTACAATAGGGCTAGTGTGATGGATGACACTCTAGGTCAAAGTTGTGATTTCCTACAATGTCTCTATGTCGGCACTCTCCTTCGCAATGGTAGGCATCATAATCTGCTCACAAGGCGGCCTAGCGAGAGGTCGACTCCCTTGCCGCATAGGATCTCGCTATGCACTGAGCCTATCCTGAGCTGACCCCTCACCTCTCCCTTGGAACTCCCTCATATCAAAATAATTTGGGATTTGGTTCAATACAAACTCACTATATAGTTTCCTAAGAAAAGATTGGGGGACTTCACAATTGTTGCACGGTGGGTAATCAAAGACCATATACTATCTTTCATAAAAACGGTTCTTAATCTCTTGGTGGTGGCACCAATGAATAGCAAACCTCTTTGCATTGAGGGTAAGATTTTGATTTGTTTTAGGGTCAGTGAATATAGAGCACAAATCACCTTTAGTAATTTTTAAATCTCTTACTTGTTTATATGATAATTTTTCTGCATAATATGCCCTAGCTGTCTGCCTCCTATCTTGCCATCTAGATATTTGTTGGGTGATTGCATCCACATTTTTTAACATGTCTTTCAATGAATTTGCTAGAAGCATTCTTTCTATGGTTGAAGCATTTGGATCACTCAACCTATTGATAAGATCCTCAAGTTGTTTTCTATTGTTCTCAATTTCACTCCTCAAATTTTCTTGAATGCCAGGAGGGAATTGAGAGAATGGTGGGGGAGGTTAATTTTGTTGTTGAGGTTGATTTTGTTGAAGATTTTGCTGTTGAGGATTTACCTCCTCTTCTTGTTGAGGATTTGCAGGATTTCCTACAGATTTAAAAAAAACAATCAAATCTAACCTAAAAAAAACAAAATCAATTTCAAACTAACAAATTCAAAACAAATAGTAAACAATACTTACCTCTTTCATCTTTTCATCGTCGTGGTGCCACATTTGCTGAAAAAATCCAACTGTTCTTGATGAAATTTGCAGAAGTCCTTCCTCTAGAATGCGAGCGCAAAAATGAGGGTTTTTGGCCGCAGGGAGAGCTGAGAAGCAGTGAAAATCAAATGATACACATTTCACTTTTTTTTCTTTTAAAAGCACATAACGCACTTGCGTTATAACACGAGCTCGTTATGTGTTAACCCATTTTTTTCCCATTTGGCCACAAAAGTGCGACCAACTACATGCACCCGCCCAAAACTCCCCTCATAGTTGCTATAATAGTTAGGGTTAGTTTTGGATTGTTATTGGCATCTTATCACACACAAAATCATATGTTTTAGGTGGAGAATTAGTGGTCTATCATTTGGAATTTGGTAAACCCTATTTTCCACCTAATCAAGATGTTTTTGGATTTTGTAGCATATAAAGATTTCAACTTTTACCAAATGGATGTGAAGTCTAAATTCTTGAATGGAGAATTGGAAGAAGTATACATTGAATAACTAGAAGGATTTAAGTTATATAGAAAAAATAGATATGGTGTGCAGATTGAAGGCATTATATGGACTAAATCAAGCCCCCAAAGCTTGGTATGCAAGGTTGGACAAGTACTTGTTATAGCAAGGCTTCAATAAGGATACCTCATATAGTAATATTTAATTTAAAGTTGAAAAAGATCAAATATTGATTGTGGTTGTGTATGTTGATGATACCATTTTTGGAGGAAATGAAGCAATGTGCAAGAGATTTTTTGAAGAGATGCAAAAAGAGTTTGAGATGTCTATGTATGGGGAAATGAATTTATTTCTTGGACTACAAATCAATCAAATAAAAAAGGTATATTCATCTCACAATCAAAGTATGTCAAGGAGATGCTAAAGAAGTTTGGAACGAAAGACTCCAAACTGGTATGTACTCCTATGGTTAATGGTTGCAAGTTGAGCAAGAATGATGAATCTCCTAAGGTTGATAAAAGCAAGTATAGATCAATTATTGAAGGGATTCTATACCTAATTGCTACTAGATTAGATATCATGCATGCAATTTGTCTTGATGCTAGATTTCAAGAAGATCCTAGAGAGTCACATCTTGCAGTAGTGAAGAGAATATTTAGATATTTGAAGGGTATTTTGAAACATGGCTTGTGGTATCCAAAAGATATTGATTTCTTTTTGAGTGCTTATACAGATGTAGATTGGGAAGATTGTGGATGATAGAGATAGTACAAGTGGTAGTGTATTCTTTCTTGGATGCAAATTAGTATCTTGGTTAAGAAAGAAGCAAGATTCAGTCTTTGTATCTACAACATAAATAGAATACATTGTTATAGCATCATGCTACACTTAGGTGTTATGGATGAAGCAAACCTTGAAGGATATCAGAGTTGTGTATGATGAACCAATTTCTATTTTTTGTGATAATACAAGTGCTATTAAAATTTCAAAGAGTCCAATAATGCATTCAAGGAAAAAAACATATTTTAATTCGGTATCATTTTTTGAGAGAAAAGGTTGCAACTCGAATGAGGTGAAGTTGGCATCTATGCCTACCAAGGATCAGGTTGGAAAATTCACTAAGGCTCTTCCTAAGGATACTTTTGAGTATCTCTAGGAGAAGTTAGGGGTTACTACCCCTCGTACTTTGAACTAGATGCATAAGGATATACATCAATCTAGTAGATTTCAATATCCATTCTTTGTTCAGAACTGATGTTGGAGGCTACCTCTCAGGGGGAGCAGGTAGTGGCATTGTTGTAGTCAAGGGGAATAAGTGTTGTCATTTCTTGGTATGCAAGTGTCTTTTCTTTGTCATATGTGTCAAAGGATATGTATAGTAGTTGTTGATTGGTGTAGTATGTTGTGTACTCCTAAGGGGGTGTGAAAAGAAGGTGTGAAGAAAAAAAGTGTAGAAAAAAGAAAACAAATTACCAAGTTATAAAGCGCAAGAACAAATATATGTATATCAAAGGGGGGGAGAGAGTTAAGGAGAAAAGAGAAAGTGTTGGTTTGTTGCAGTGTGTTTATGATCAAAGTTGTGTTTATTGTTGGTGATTTTTCACATCATGTGTTTCCATCAATGACAAAGGGGGATATTTTTGCAAGCATGTGTAGTTTTTCTTGTCATTGATGTCAAAAAAATATGTTTTTGTTGCATTGATGTCAACCCTAGTGATGCTTTGATTAGTTGCATTATGTTTTCATTAGTAGTGTTACTAGTGACAACCTCTAGTGTTGATTTGATAAGCATGTGTGTTGTTGGGTGGCAGTCGGTTCGGTAGTAATGAAGAAGTTTTACAGATGATGAGAATGTGTTTGTGGTAGTTGGTTTCCAAGTTCTTTTGAGAAAATTTAAATAGAAGAGAATATAGTGTGGTTGAGAGGTATTATGTGTTATAGAGTAGTGAACTATGGTGTTGTTGCACCTTTCTTCTAGGTTGAAGATCTTCTTGTGAGGTTCAGATATGTTTATCAAAGGTGTTCAAAGGTATTATATCTAGAGT
Source organism: Sequoia sempervirens (assembly GCA_007258455.2). Taxonomy (NCBI): domain Eukaryota; kingdom Viridiplantae; phylum Streptophyta; class Pinopsida; order Cupressales; family Cupressaceae; genus Sequoia; species Sequoia sempervirens. Next base: position 220,689 of record VDFB02084211.1, on the reverse strand, counting down.
TTCTTGTTCTGGATTATTGTGCAAAGAAAGTTGTGTTCACCAGTGTGTGAACTATGTATTGCACTATTGACTAGGATAAATGGTTTTGTTCCACATGTCTTCGTAGTTTGGCTTTAGCTCTTTCGGATCTAAGGGTGTGCTCATATTTCTCATATCTATCTTCAATTGAACTCGTTCATGATTTGGTGCACCACATGTGGCTTTCTTGAGTTATATTTTGTGGAAGGTTAACTAGTTGAACAAGATGAGTATGTCCTTTAAGTAAAATTTGTTACAAAGGAATTTATTGGATTTTAGGTTGTCTATGGAATATTTCATATTTTTTTCAAGTGATGTATGTTTTCTATGAGTCATCTTTGATCAAAGGAAGCATGTACTTAAATGTTTGATGGTGTTTACATGGGCTCGGTTAACCTTGGGTATTTACACTAATTGCAAATTTGCTTTGGTGTTTGTGATAGCATGGAGTAGCGTGTATATGTGGATTTAGGTTTGAGTTAAGGTGTGATGTGTTCAACCTTCATTCCTTTCCACTGTGGGAATGCTTTGGTGCCAACCTAATTTGAATTTGCACAGTTAAGGTGCATAGTTGACCTTGCCAATTGTCTTGAAGGTTGAAGATGGTATAAATGAGTGTTGAGTTGATGGAAGAAAAGCATGAAAGAAGTGTGGAATGTATGATGTCAAATGCAGAGTTGTGAAGTGTGAATTTTTAAAATGCAGTGTGAGCTTTAATGCAATTAGACCATTGGAAATGTGAATAGAAGGTGTCTACACATTTCAAAAAGGTTACGAAGGTGTTGGTGATGCTATGGTATATTTTTCTATTGCATTGAGATGGATTTCTCACTGTAACAATCTTCTTTCTTCTTCTCTATAATCTAGCAGTGAGCCCTTCGATAGTAAACCTGTTGTATTCGATGTTGCAATTTTTTTATATTGTGAGCTAATCCTGACCATGGTTTTTTCCTTCTTGGGTTTTCCATGTAAATTTGGTGTTCTCGTGTGTTTGGATGTGTTTCCATTACTATTTCTTAAGTTTACATTATGTTAATGCATGATAAGGGTTTAAGGGTTCAAGAGGCTAATGCAGATGTAAATGTTAATGAGAGTTTTTTATGTTTTAATATACAACTGATTCAACCACCTGCCACCCCACCTCCCCCCTTCCTCCCCCCAACCCGCCAACTCCCCTCCCCCACTCTCTCAATTTTCTTGTGCATTCAACAATATCCATATCAAGCTAGGAGCGCCAAGCACCCATAGTATGTCTTAAAGGGGAGTGTTAGACATAAGGCACAACTAGGTCGACAATGGAATGGCTACAAAGGGGTGAGTTGCTTAGCTGGTAGAGCACTCTAGTAGCAAATAGAATGTCCTAAGTTTGAGTTCTAATTAGTCCATATGAGTTGTAGCTCAAAAATCATATTGTTTATTATTTAGATGACAATTATATTGCTATGAACTTTTTATTGTGACAATATTTTTAGTGATGAATTTTACTATATATTTTAAAACTTTTATTCATCACTTGAAAATTAAGTGATATATCTTTTATTCATACATTCTTTTACTATAGATTTTTAAAATCATTAATTTAAATGATAAAACCTCTTCTCTCTCTTACTCATTTGAATTTTTTAATTAAAAAATGTTGATTTATTTTTACTTACGTAAATTTTTAATTAAAAAATGTTAATCTATTTTTACTAGTTTCTTTCCCGAAGGCTTCTGATTTAATTGAAAAATGAAAAAAACAAAATGTTTATTCATCGAAGTAAACAAAAACCAAAATAACTTGCACTAAAACAAAAAATTATTTCTGATAGATACAGTTTATCGGATGGACATATTGAAAATAAAAACGTGGACTAAAATTGTCCTCTGGACTAAAACTTGCTTTACCAGTTCATTTTCCATCTTGTTTAGATACATGCCTGGGAATCTAAATCATTTCAAAGCCCAAATATTAGACACCTAACTACTCTTCACTGTAGAATATACACATTTATAATGTTTAGATGTTTCTATTTCTACGTTCAGTTTGTCTTTACCAGTTCATCCTTTGCCACGACATCGAGATTAGTCAGAAACCACATTTTCATCCTTGACTAATTAATTATAATATTCGGAAAATGTGAGGAATGTTAGGTTGCAAGCGTTTACTTCATGGGCCATGGGATATGTTGGTTTAGCGGGCAGTAGGATGCAAGTGTTTACATTCTATTCAATTATTATAAAAGTCATATTTGATCTCTATTAAAAGTTACCAAATAATTATTCTATTTTTATTGAGAAAATCTATCTATAACTATTGAACTCAGTAATAGCACAATTTTCCTTTTATATCTGAATATTAGCAATTCAATGTTCTTTTGTGTTCATTGTTATACGTCTAATAATTGGGCGAGACTATATGATTTCTGCTTGTGATATTAAGAGGTTAATTGAATTAAGATAACAATAATTAAGATGTTTAATTATCTTTTATTCAAGTTAAGTGGGTTTAATCTTGGGAAAAACTTTGTGGTTAAGCACGCGAGTTGGAGTAGTATTGGGATGGGTGACCTCCCCGGAAGGCCCAATGCTTCACCTATGTGAGCATCACCTAGATGTAATGAGTGCTAAGTGGACCATTCATTATCATGAGAGATGGGTTCTTATGAACCACTACTCATGAAAGATGGGTCAATGAGTTTGACTCGTAAAACTACACAGTTGAATCTTGATAGCAATATCACAAGGCTAGGAATAATAAGAGATTAAAAGAAAAATATTTTGCATTATTAGATTATTAATCTAAAATTGTAACTACCAAATTTGTTTGTCAGTATTACTTTTCATTTAGTTTTGGATTTAGTTTGAGGAGTGTGTCTTTATATATTAATGAGTGGTGTAATTTTGAATAAAGATAGATGCCTTGACTTATACCATTTACCTATATATTACATACATTCCTATACACTTACAATTTACTTCATTAGTTTGTTCACACATTATTATAATGCATTTTCCCTATCCCTTATTAACTCAATTTCAAAGCTTGCATAAATAATCCATCAAAATCTTCTTGTTTTTATTGTCATCCAATATATGAAACCATGGAATGACTAAATAGTCCAATGAGTTAAAGAAGACCATATGATTAGATATCATTGTTAGAGATTAAATTTTCTATGAAATATAAGTTTATTCAAAGTATAATGATAATTAGGTTTTATATTGAATCAATGAATATATGGTAGGTTTGTAAGAGGATTTATTATTCCATTTCTCTAACTAAGGTGGCATAAGAAAAATACTTACAAATTGTATGACAAAGTCACTACAATGAACTAATGAGATAGTGGAACCACACCATGATGATGATCAATTTCTGATCCATTATTGCATTTTGTGATGCACATCACAAAAGGGTTGGATGAGGAAACCACCTACCTTGAATCTGCACCTTAATGCACATGATGATACTCACAATGGCAAGTAAAACATACACAAGTGGTGGGACAACTAGGAGATGCCATAACTTGACTAGTTAGAATGATCACTAGTTTCTCAAATAATTAGGAGGATGAGAGTGACAATTAACTCCAATTTATGTCATGAAAACCTAAACAATACCCAAACACAAGGGATAAACCTTCACCAAATTTATCCTAAAAATTTGGAGGCTAAAAGATGCAATATAGTCTGAAATCCTATATTATAGTCCTAGTCATATAAGAAAATGATTGTTTATAAGTATCATACCTAGGGAAAACACCTATGACTCATGAAAGCAAGTTGAAGACATAAATAAACTTCAAAAATTTCACAAATTATTTGGATACCAAGAGAGATAACCAAACCTAATATGTAATACATAAAGAAATGAAGGAGACACTTCCCATAAACTAGGAGGTTTACAAGGAACTCCAAAAATTCAAGAAATGAGGGGAAATTTTCTCAACACAATCTAATTTCTTTCCCACCATGAGGAAAACGCAAGTGACTCTACCCCATGGAGAATATTGATACACAATTCAACACTAGAAAGATAAATAGTACACGTTCTAATGATGCCCTAATTGAATGTTTTGTAATATGATAAGTTTATTTTAAGATCAAATCAAAATATTTTCTAAGTTTACTTTTCCAACAACAACATACCCAAACATAAGAAAATAAATACACAATTATATCCCTATTCAACACCAATATTGATACTAACTAAAATCAATAATAGAATCCTTGCAACTTATATGGGAAGATTGTTATCCAACACTAAAGCAATGAGAAATATTATTTATAATATGAGAGAAACATAAGATAGCATAGCCAATAATCATGATAACATCATTATAAAGATGCCAATGCCCTTAAAAAATGAGGTGTGGAAAAATACAACAATGTATCCATAAATTATTAGATTACTTGAGTCTCATATTAAACATAGTTGAATCATAACCCACATTAAAATCAACAAAATAATTTTTGTAATAATATTTTTAATGGTCACAAGGACATACATTAAAATCTTTATAGATTACAATAAAGACAGACATACAAATGTAAGAGATACAATGGGATTCCACCATATTCTACCAAGAAAAATCCTACAATTCTATTTATCCCCAAAGGTGGTTGAGTGTCACCCAACCATTTGATACTCGTAGGTCAACCCCCATAATATTAGGAGACATTCACTTGAAAATAATCACACACTCTCATTTAGTGAAAGGAAGTACAACTAAAATAAACACCAGAAGATATGAATTCTCTATTGGAGTTTATAGTGAACCCCAAAACTCCCATAAATCACTTGCAACCAAAAAATCTAACATAAAAGATTGATCAAAGTAATTGATTTACTATACAACCAAGAAAAGATAATGAATTAATCCACACAAATATATGATATGCCTTTTATATTGAATAATGAATATCTAAATGATTACAAAGTGCAATAATGAATTCTTATAAATATAAAAGAAAAAAATGAATTGAAAGCAAACAAAAACCAAAATAACTTGTACTGAATAAAGAAATAATTATTTCTGATAGATACAGTTTATCAGATGGACATATTGAAAATAAAAACGTGGAATAAAATTGTCCTGTGGATTAAAACTTGCTTTACCAGTTCATTTTCCATCTTGTTTAGATACATGCCTGGGAATCTAAATCATTTCAAAGCCCAAATATTCGACGCATAACTACTTTCCACTGTAGAATATACACATTTATAATGCTTAGTTTATCATCTTTAAAAAGTATTCCACTGATTATAGGCAAATGTTTGGTTTTTCCTTACCAGTTCATCTTCCCTTCTTCATATCTACATTCATCGGAATCTACCGCAATATTAGAATACTACTTTGCTACGGAATCGAGATTAGTCAGAAACCTCATTTTCATCCTTCACCTATTATTTCTAATATTCGGCGACAAGCCTCATTTTCATCTATTTCCAGGACAGTCGAGAGTTCTAGAGAAAATCGTATTTCACACTAAAGCAGAAGATTGAAGAGTCATGAGACATTTGAATTCCTAAATTCGCTTCTCAACTTCGGATGTCACAAATGTCAGAAAGAATTCTTTTGACTCGTGGGCAGTGGGATATGTTGGTTTTGTGGACAGTCATATTTCATCTCTATTAAAAATTAGCAAATAATTATTCTATTTTTATTGAGTAAAATTGACTTATAACCATGAAACTGACTATTGTTTAAGAGTACTGATAGGGTAACTTTCATCTTATACCTGAATATTAGCAATAGAATGTTTTGTGTTTATTGTTATATCTCTAATAATTAGCAGAGACTATATGATGTGTGCTTATGATATTAAGAGGATAATTAAAAATATAACAATAATTAAGAGATTCAGTTATCTTTTTATAGAAAGGGATTCAAATAGTTAGAAATTAAAATAAAAATATTTTTCATTATTAGATTATTAATATTAAATTATAACTGTAAAATTTGTTTATAAATTATTTTTCATTTAGTTTTGGATTCATCTTGACAAGTGTCTTTTTATACTAATGAATGGTATAATTCTAAGTAAAGTTAGATGTCTTGTCTTATATCATCTACCAATCTATTATATACATTCCTATATAAAATTACAATTTATTTCATCAACATGTTAACATTACTATAATCCATTTGATTTATCCCTTATTAACTCAAGTTGAAAGCCCACTTCTTTAATATGTGGAGGAAAATTGATCCTAGATTTGGATTAATTGGCTTACTCTCACAATAGAGATCCAATCTCTTAGAACTTGGATTGATTGTCTTGCTGTCACAATATAGATCCAATCTCTTAGAGCTTGGTCCTGTTGAGTTGTGAAAATGACACATTTTATGTGTGTATTAACAAGCCTATTTGACATAAACCTTAGATCGAATAATATAATTTATTAAAACAAAAAAAATAAAATGTTGAAACAAATTGCAAATCTAAAAAGGATATACAAAGAGGAACATTCTATTAATAATGGATCCTAAACTAGGTGGACATGGGCAATAGCACCCTAGACCCGAGTTGCATTTTCGGGATCTAAAAACTCTAAAAGGTAGGTTACAATCTACATTGTGTTTATCATGAATATGTGTTGATGAAAATTCCAAATTCTATTGAACAAAAGTTGTCATTTATCTCAAAGGAGTTCAGTGATGTCAAAGGAATATGGTAAGTAGATCAATGAGAATTGAATGTAATATTATTGTCATATCATTTTGAAGTATATATTGCTATCTATATTAATAAAATCTATTGAGGATGATCTATAGTATCATACTACATCTATTCATGTTGTTAGAAGTGATCTGGAAGTCTAATTTAGAATGTTGAGAGTTAGTTACTCAAGGAAAAGAGATTTCTATGGCAATACAGTCATATTCTGCATTCCCTTATGGATGTATGTTTTTCTCTATTATTTGAATGGGGAGTATGTCTACATGTGTTCTATCATATTCCAGAGTTTTCAAAAGATATGTTTAGCATGCAAAAAGATTGTAGAAATAGAAGGTTCTATATGCTTATCAATAACCAATTGGAGTTCGAGAACTGTGTGGTAACAACTAGTAGCTTGCAATATTCAAAGTTAGCGTATGGTGTTGAGGTAGGTCTAGGTTAAGGTTCTTATGGAAGCGCAAGACATTATGTTCTTTTGGTGACAACAAATTTGATTTAGGATGGATTTGTTACACATTTCACGAAATTTAAATTTAGATCCACCTTATGTTGTCTTGGTTAATTATGGATCCCTAGCCGACATGGAGTAGTGTTAGTGTAATGTCATGTATATAATTATCATACATTTGTGCAGATGCACAATGTGAAGTAAAAAAATAATTGAAGAGAAGGTAGTGAATGAATACACAAGGATACAAATCTATGTAAAATATTGCTATTTAATGTGAAGCATCTCAATCCTTGTGTGCCATTATCGAGAGATCTCAAGGAGTGTAGTAGAGTATCTGAATCAATTTCAAACTTTAATTAATTTGTGTAATCAACATTGAAGATCTGAAAGCTTTATATTTGTAATTTTGTAAGATTCGTGTTCTACTCATTAAGTTGGTGCTCAAATTTTTGTGTTGGAGAATGGTGTCATGTGTAGGTCGATTCCTACATATACCATTGGGGATTGGTGTATCTAATATGTCGGTGCCTGTAACGCCCCACCGTGTGAACCCCAAAGGAACTAATAAGAACAGAACAATTTTTTTTTTTAAAAGAACATAATAAACATACTTAAGTATTCTAATATAATAATATACTAAGTTGCACGACTAATTCCATTGGGGTACACGGGGTGACATTACTATACTGACCCATAACAACGATAACAGATTAACCATAATTAAATAGTTACATAAATCTATTCATTCCCATTTCATCATTTAAATATCCATTAACAATAACCATATTCATAACATATGTACATGTGACAACGAAAGATACTATAAAGATATGAAGCATTTATATTACCACAGATATAACACAACTTAACATAACTATTACAAATGATCATTCCTAAATAAATACATGGCCTGAATATACATTACATCCAAATGATAGTAAAATACAATTTTCTGAACACACATCTCAATAACTACATATACAATTTACAACAAGGTCATCCCAACACACGTGGGAGACAATACATCAATGAATACATTACATCTAAAGTATAACATACATCTAGTACAAAGAATTACTGGATCATCAACATCCTCCAAACCCTGAAATAAAAGATACATCTGCAATAGAGAAGGAACCCAACAGGGTGTGAAGCACGTTCCACCCAACCACCCCCGTGCTGGGAGTAGACAAGGAAGGATCCCCGACCAAGCACGTCTAATAATAACAAAACTAACTCCAGACAGAAAACTTAACATCAAAGACCACATAGAAAACTAGACAAAGATAAATCCCAAAGGCACAACAAGAAACCACTTCAGAACATAACAACAAGTCACAATCACAACACCAATGAAACTCAAGACATAATATCAATGACTACTTCCAACAATAACCAAAGTCAAATCAATAAATCGCTTCTAGAGGACTTAGTAAAATAACACAAACAGAATGTTAGATGAGAGTGTCATCGCATGGCTTAACATGGATTATCCAGACATCCTATCACCAGGTGCCGCCTCCATCTCTACATGGATTCTCCAAACAACCAAGTAAAGGTGCCACCTCCATCTATGGTTCTCCTGATAGCCTATCTCAAGGCATCGCTCCATAGGGTTACTCATGCGAAGTCATTAACCTTTCATGAAGACAAGGCAATGACCTTACTAACCACGGCCTTCTCAGTCCCCTTTAGTCTGTGATAGCACTAACAAGCGGGCGAGGCTTCACAATTATCTTATTAATGTTTAATCCCCACCCGTGGTTTATTACTTAAGTTATCACTGATTAATCTAACTCTATGTGGGTTACCCTGACAGCCCCTTTGTGCACCGGCCCCCACTAGAGCCACTCTCTCTAGACACTCAACACAAAATATCTACTATAACAAAATTGTACCACAAGAAATACTAAACCATACCAATAATTCATCTGCGAGGCTTAACCATCTCGCCCACAATCACATGCATAACATTCACAAAGCTATACAATCCCAGTATACATTAACCAAAGCCAAAACATAAAATCAACCATCAAATTACAAGCTCAAATACAACTCACAGTATCCTTGCCTCTGGAAGTTCTAAACACTACTTAGGTTCTTATAACTAAACAAGTTAATCCTAGGGTTTCCGCGTAAGACATAAATCCGATCAAAAGAAAATCACAATAGATTCAATGAAGTTTCAAAAGTGAGCAAACAACACTACACAATTCATTCCAAAACGTAATAAATTTTTCCAATAAAACAAATCAATTATTTGAGAATATTCAATTAATTAACACATAGTTTATCTCTAATTTTCCCAATTATACAATAACAATACAAATTTATACAATTTTTCTAACATTACAACCTATTAAATTATATAAAATTATATAGTCTTTTCATATTCTCAACATATAAAACTCATTATATATATATATATATATATATATATATATATATATATATATATATATATATATATATATATATATATATATATATATATATATATATATATATATATATTAAAGGTATTCTAATTCAATTTTACATATATCTTCCAAACAAGAAGACTAATTACTTCCTTAAAAAAAAGACCCTTCCAGTATAGAATGCCACATAGTAACAGATTTTGTTATAATTATAGTAAAGACTTAGCACCAAATGTTGAGATTTAGAATTCGTAACACTAATTTTTATAAAGAATAGAATAACCCTATTCACCATATTTTATATATGTAATCAAATGTCTTACCTAACATAATTATCCTGTCAGCATTACCTACCTAGTCAATAGATTCTGAACATTGAAAACTTGGAATATTTTACCCTTGCCACAAGGTCTAGTATAAATCTTTATATATATTAATACGACCTATATAAACCTATCTTCTTAACTTTTTCATTCATCCTTGCAATAATGAAGTTGAACTAGTTTACAATCTTTATCAAAGGCATCTTATGTGATTTTTAAGAACATAATTCAAGGTGTAATATAGTAAATACATGTAAATATCTATGCAGTTCTATCATACTAAGAAGGCTCATAATTCTGTTCAGGTGAAATCAGGTATTGGATGGTGGAGGATAACCACATTCATGCAAAAATAATTGTACTTGGCATGGGTCGCATATGATGGAAAGAGAAGGTATGCCCAAACTTTAGGCAAAGAGAATTCATTTTCCACCTAGATCAAGCTTCCATGATTGACTCTAATGGGATATCTGAAAACATGTTGTCTTGCATAAATAACACCACAACCTATTTTGCCTGAAGTGGACAAAAAAAAACATGACAATTACAGAGCGATTTTATGGCTAATTCCTAACCAAATGTGGGACTTTGATATTACATGCTACGATTGCTCAAGGAAAGGATTTAAGTTTGATGGGCTATGCATGATTACTTTCTTCTACCACAAACTTGCCAACCGATCTACAAAAAATATAATTCTTTGGATGCCATGACTACGGAGATATGATCATGGTGTATTTTCTTTTAAAAGCCTAAATTACATTTTTAAGTAGATTTCACACAAAATAAAGGAGATGCCATTGGTCTGGTAAACTAGTGAGAATGGTGACAAAATGCTCAGTGAAATGTGGTCTTACCCAAGCCAAAAGTATCCCAACATAGAAAAATAAAAAGGGAAATTCATGCAATGTAAGGTCATTCAATCCTATTGCCAGGCACTAGAGACTTATAAGAAAAGTAATTGCAGGGCCAAGTGACACCAAATAAGAGTACAGTTTAAAGAAAAGCTGAGGGTTTGACATCATCTAAGGATAAAGAGTAGAGATATTTTGCTTACAAAAGATTATTGAAGGGGTCAGATCAATACCAAAAATGTCTAAAGAGTACAGATTGATCACAAGGAATGTCGAAATCACTAAGTATCAAACCTCAAAGCATACAATTTTAAGTTCTTTCAAGACAAGAATCCACATAATTCACTTAATTTGAAGAATTCATCTCTTTGGGCCATCTCAAAGGTAGCAAATGTGTATTTTCCAAAGCACGAATCCTTTAAGAGGCGTCACAATGAGAGAGAGGGGGAGAGATTTAAATTGTCTCAATGCTCATTCGAGGTTAAGAACAAAAGATTCCAATAACTTGAAAATAACACATGGGTATGCTTCTTTCACTGGTTTATTATAGAGGATGGAACAATAGGTTTATATTCATGAAAATATTGGAGGATACATAAGATAACAACTAGAGGATTCACAAATAACTTTTTGAATTTATATAAGAACCTATCATGCATAAGTAATTATAGAGATCAAATCCTAACTTGATTAAATATGCCAAAAGTCTAGGTAAGAGCAGATATCAAAGTAGATTATAGAGGAATTCAAGAGTAGGAAATGGCATCGAATGCCTTATAAAATTTAACACAACAATATTTCTGAACTATTTCCTAAAGTACAACCTCCGACTATGGAAAAAGATCAACTTATCTTATAGCATCGTGATAAGATTGAGTGTGATAGGAGTGACACTCCAGCACCAATGACCCAGCCTTCAAGTTGCTAGAAGAAAGATATATTCATCATCATGGAGTACCTGCCATTGTTAGATCTGAAACATGCCTCCCCCGAAGTGCCAACAAAATTCTTTTCTTTTATTTTTTTATTTTCCGATCCCCAAAACAAAGAGAAAACTTATGTGTGTGAATAACTTTCTCATAAAAATAATAAATCAAAAAAAAGAATCAATAAAGCCCTTCTGCTTTCTTTTCACAAAAATCCTCTTTTCTTATTGGTCCTTTTTCTAGCTTTTAAAAGCACAACTTATCTACAACTTTAATTAAAATAATTTATTTAATCAAGATAATATCTGCACATGATTTTCTAATTTACTATTAATAAAAAAATAATATTTAATTATCTTCAACAATATTAATTTAATTTAATTTCTTGCACTTTAGTTAATTAAATACTTTTTAATTTACAATATATTTAAATTTAACCATTTACTAACTCACAATTAAATCAAAACAACAAAACAACTTTAATTAATTATCTTATCAAATAAGATTAATTAATTAAACACTAACCATAAATTAAATAAAAACTCAACAATTAACTACACAACGACAAGGGCAAAACTTCAGTCAAGACACAATGACTCACAACAAACGACGGACTTGGGATGGGGACACTTCCAAAATTACTCCCTTTTTCAACATTTTTACCCGTTGGGTTAATTTATTGCTCGCCCTGTCCTGCCAAAGTAGGTGGAATCGAGACTTATTCCTGCAATCCTGCATCCAAATAAACGTCAAGTAGCACATGTATATATATATAATCCAACCTCCTATCTTGAGAAGGAATTGCAGTGTAGCAGGGCACTCGTGAATGAGTGATGCTACACTGTCCTCCCACCTACTCTATTCTAAAAATTACAATATCAATGACGAACTAACATTTCTAACCAAATTGATCATAAGATAACATGATACTTAACTACTGCATCGTAACTAATTATTAAACCATTGCATTATAAAATAATACTGAATTTAAATAACATGATCACCATAGAATCATCACATCGACATATAAAACATTAATGAAAAACTATTTGAATAAACAATAATCCAATCAACACACAGAGTATCATAAATCATACTAATAATTTCATATCAAATGATCATGTCCACTAAAGGAATAACATCATCAAACTTCAAACCAACCAAATCAAACCATAATAGTATCATCATAGTATCAACGTATCAACCTAAAGCATAGAAATTAATAAATCCAAACAGTAAGAGCAGGGGTATTACATCCTCCCTCCCATAAAATTGGCTTACTCCTGGAAGCCAATAAACAAAAGAAAATAAGATTCCCTAATACAGGGGGCATCCTCACACACCAAGACGGTGGACTAATCACCATTACAACTAGTATCAATCTCACACAAGAGTAACAATTAGTAGCAAAAAGTGTCAGTAACATGGGGGTATTATAGTGCCTACTTCATATTGTAACATAAATTCCCTTATTATAATCCTACTTTATGAGGCTACATTTGGACATTAGATCCAAGCAACTATTCTCATTGTGGTTTTTCCCATCTTGGGTTTCCATGTATATCTGGTGTTCTCATGTGTGAATGTGTATGTGCTTATGTGGCTCTTGATTATCAGTAGTTGTGTTAGTTCAAGTTTCATGTATGATATATGTGTTGAAGTAAAGATTATTAAATTGATTTGATCTACTAATTCACCCTCCCTCTTAGCAGATTTTGTGTCCTTTAATTGGTATCAGAGCCGAGTTCCTTTGAAGAAGCTTAACAACTTGAGGTAGATTCGGGATGGCACACTCAGTGGCTTAAGAAGGATTGTCTTCAAATAAGGCACCACTCTTTGATGGGTCCAATTATTCTTTTTGGAGAGTAAGGATGGAAGCTTACTTGATGGCCCTTGGTGACTAATTGAAAGAAATCATGATTTTGAAAAAGGTACTTAGATCTCTTCCTAGAAGGTTTGATTCTAATGTTTTTGTTGTTGAAGCTAAAGATCTTAATTCTTTAAAAATGGTTGAATTACATGGAATCTTGATTGCTTATGAAATGAGGTTTTATAGTGAAAACTCGATAAGGAAAGAGGCCCATTCAAAGAATATAAGAAGAAATTTCATCTATATTTGGATATTGGATTAGATCTAGAAGAAGCAATTTTTTCCAGAAAGTTACAGAGAGGTCCCAAAAAGTATAAAGGTAAGTTACCTTTCAAATGTTTTAATTGTGGTGAAGTAGAAAATTTTATGGCCAAGTTTCGTTATAAGGACAAGCAATGGTGAGAAAAAGTATGGAAAGGAATCATTTCAGAAAGGGAACAAATTTCAGAGGAAACAAAAGAGTTTCTATATTAATGAGGAAGAATATTCTACTGATGAAGAGGATGAAGATATGTTTGAAGATGAAAGAGAAAAGACCATGTTCATGGCCATGGAAACTATTGAAGATTCTATAGAAATGAACTCCAAAAGTGATGATAAAGAAGTGGATCTTGTGGAAGAGTTACTCTATGTTGGCATGGAGATCAGGAGATTGAAGAAAATAATTGTTGAGGAAGTGAACGTTAAAGATAGTTTATTTCAGAATCTTGAGAAAGCCAAAAAGATGATCATTGATTTGACGACTCAAGTAGAAGAAGAAAACATGATTGAAGAAGTTCTTACCAGAAGAATGTTTTCAAGAGACAAGGATTGTGAGAAGCTTCAAGAAAAAAATGTATCACTAAGAAAATATATTGAAAAATTAAATCATCAACTAAAGATGAAGTTCAAGAAGAGCACTAAGATTTTGGATTAGATAACTAACTGCTAGAGATCTCCACATATCAAAATGAGTAATGGTTTTGATGAACCAAAGAACAAAATGATAGAGCAACTAGCGAAGCCTACTAACAAGAATCTAGAAGGGATTGGTTATGGAAGTTCAAAATCTTAAAAAAGTGTAGCAACAATGATAGAAATTTTCAAAGTGATGGTTTCATCCAAGTGCAAAGGAAGAAAAGAGGATTTGGAAGACAAGTTTCAAGAGGACAAGGGTACAATACTAGGTTCAATCATTTCATTTTAGGTTATTATTTTAATTGCAATCATTTTGGTTATAATTTTGTGGATTGTAGAATGGCTCTAGTGAGAAGAAAAGACTTTGTTGAAAGTAATGAATTTGTACCTTTGTACAACTTCAATATCATTTTTTACAAGTGCAACAATTTTGGACACATTGCTAAATTGTAGAAGAAATTTTGTGAATCCTCCTTTATTGAAAACAATAAGAAAAGGTTCAAGATGTTAGGATGTGGAGGAAATTTGATCTTTGAAGTTCAAAAATTCAAGACTTAGGCATTGAATCTTGAAAGAGTAAGGTCAAAGAAGCGGCAGTAAGGATTAAATGGTAAGGTCGATGGTTGACACCCGAAGCACTTAGGGGGGGAAAGAGGATGAAGGTGGAAGAGGTGGTAAGGAGGAGCAATAAGCAGAAGTATGTTGGGAGGGAGGGAAGCGATAACCCAAAAACCAAAAACACCTACACTTAGTCAATCTTAGGAATTTTAAAGGGAGATTCATGCAAGATGGCCCATGTAGGATCTCTCTAATTAGTTATCAATGATGGGTCATCAAGATAGCTTGAAATGGAAACACACCATATATAACACAAGAAATATTGTTGATTAGTCTATAGAGGCAATATATTGGTCAATTCCTGAGGACTCAAGTCCATTGATAGGAGGGCAATAAATGTGGTAATTGGATCAATGAGTGGTTAGAAGGGCCATAACCAATGTTGGACCCACATCTTAAGGCTCAAGAATAGATGAAAAAAAAAAGAGTCTTCAAACACAATAGTGAAGGTGGTGAAAGACAAAAGGGAAACCAGAGCCACTGGTACAAAGAAGAAAGGTGCAAAGAAGTCAATAATTGTGGAATCAAATGAAAGAAAGATTGAAGAGGAGCATGTTCCACTCTAGAGGAGAACACACTCACAAGTTAGTCATAATGTGAGAACTTCATCTTCTCCTTCATCTCCACCTCATGAATCACCAATTTCTTCTCCACCACCATCTCCTCTAATGCAATCTCCTCCTCAACCTAAAGTTGAACTACAACTGCCTGAGCCCCTTCCTCCATTTCCACTAAAATCTCCCACTTCATCTCCATCTCCAATTCCTAATCTATAATAACCATCTCCTATCCCTTCCCCTCATCATTCTACTTCATTCCAGGTACTAGTCCTTTCACCACCGCACCAAGAACAAGTAGGTCAAAATGTAATCATAAAATTGCACCCTGGTGCAGGAGCACCCAGGACCTTCAGGGAACACTCCAAGAGTCAGGAGGGAGCAGGGGTCAGGAGGACCTTCCAAGCATGTCAAAGCATTAATTATAATGTGTTGAAACCTATAATGGCATTTGAATTTAATAAGTGAGTTGAAGATGTTACAGGGGTCAAGATTCCTGATAAGGAATCCAGTCAAAATGCAATGTAAAGGGAAAAGTATGTTTTAAAGGATTTGTTTAAATTATCTTAGGCTTTGAATAGGTTAAATAAGCTTGGATATTAGATATCCAATGGTCTTTAGGTGATAATTATTAATAAATCTCAAGATTGTTATTTTAAAATTTCAAAATTTGTTTGGGCGGGAAAGTGAAGTTTAGGGGCTTAATTGGCTTTAATGAGTTGTGAACCGACTTTTGTTGGTTGAAATAGTTTTGTAGTTGGCCTATAACCCCAGGGAATTCCATTGTATGGGATTTGATGAAGGATTGAAGGACTTTGTACGGACTGTTTCCAAGAAAGGGCAGAAAATCACTGTTTTTTGCATTTTTCTCTTGTGTTTTTGCAATCTATTGAGTTCTTTTTGAAGTTTCATTAATGTGAAGGCCAAATAATTTTAAATTTCATGTTTTAAAATTGTTGAATGCTCTGAAAGTTCTTTAAAAAATCAATTTTAGCACGTGTTCTTGTTGACTGTCTACAGGAAAAGGCTGAAATAGACTGTTTTGAGGGTCTTCCAATGAAATAATGATCCATTTCAAGGGATGTATGACTGGAATCCTGTGAAATGGATCTAATATAACTTGTACAAACTGAAACTAACAACTAAATATGCAGGAAAGGTGGAAAATTGACTGTGCACAGTGAGTTGGCAAAGGAAGAGGGAAGAAAGTTGACCCTAGGGTATAGCAGTGAGCAAACTGCCTTAACAAGAGACACATTTTTGAATTGCAATAGTTGAACATTGATGAATGAATGGTGGAAAGTCAAAAACCAAGTCTTGGAAGTGATAGGAAACCCTAAAAACCAAAAGCCCTAGTTTTAAGCCAAATTAGTGAGGGTTTTGTAGTTGGGCATGTTGTGAGAATTCTTGTAGACTTAAAGTGTGAAAATATTTGATTTGGGAGTATTTTAGGAGACTGTTGAAAGTTTCAAGGCCAGGAGACAAATTTGAAGAGGGGTTGCTTTGTTAAATAGGGCTAATTAGGCCTAAATTTAAGGAAACAGCAGGGCTAGAAGTAGGAAAGTCTGAAACAAGTGATGCAAGTGGGTTGATATGTTATTAACCATCATGAAACACACCTGATACAATCATTTAGTTGGAGGTTAGAGTGCAAATTTTGAGGGAAAAGACAATAATCCATCGCCAAAGGCCTAATAGGGCTAATAGGACTGGTTGAGCAGCAAAAAGAGAGTTTTGTACAAAATGGAGGGTTAGGGCTTGAAACCAATTTGAATCAAGTTCATTTAAGGTCTGGTGAATTCATCTCAGTGATTGAAAGTCACAAGGGGAGGCAGAACATCCTTAGTTGCAAGGTGAAGACCCTATTTCCAAGTTGGAGACTAGTTGATAAATTGAAGAGCAAAGCTTGTTAATCTTTAATTCTTTGTGGAATTTTTGAGATCCCTGACCCTCTGCATCAGAGTGGTATCAGAGCAATGAGTAGGTCCTTGAGGGATTGGAGAAACAACAATGACACCAAAAAATCAATTGGCAAGAGAGTTGGAAGAGTTGAAGGAGATCTTGGAGAGGGAGAGAAGAGAAAGAAGGGAACAAGAAGCAACAAGAGCAAGAGAGGAAAGGCTATGGAGAAGAGAAAGAGACACTATGCAAGCAAGGATCAATAACCTTGAGAGGAGTAGGAGGAGAGAAGACCAAGAAGACCAAGAAAACAATGAAGAGGATGAAGAGCATGTGAGGGAAAACCAGGAACAGCAAGCTGATGATACAGAGGACCTTGAAGAAAGGAGGTTAGTGAGGTTATTGAAGGCAGTACAGGGTCATGGAGGGAAGAGTCACATAGACTTACCTATCTATCAAGGGAAGATGGATAGTGAAGAGGTATTGGGATGGCTTGATGCCATGGAAAACTACTTTGAATTTGAGGAGATGGATGAAGAAAGGAAAGTCAAGTTTGCTAAAACCAAGTTGAGAGGCACATCATTGACATGGTGGAAAAGTTTCCAGAATGATAGGATGGCTAGAGGATTGGCAAAGGTCTCTACATGGGCAAGAATGAAGAGTTTGGTCAAGGAGCAGTTTTTACCATCTGATTATACCATTCATGTGAAAAGAATGAGGCAAAATTTAAAGCAAAAGGACTTGGATGTGATGTCCTATACTGAACAATTTCACAAGCTTAGTATTAGAGGAGGTTATGAGGAAGAAGATGAGAAGATAGCCAGGTACATTAATGGCTTAAGGTACAATCTGCAAGATGAGATAGGTTTACAATTGCCAAGAACATTGGGAGAATGTTTTCAGTTGGCCATTAGAGCAGAAGAAAAGGTGAAAAGGAAGCAAGAAAGATCAAACAATGGTGGAAGAGGAGGTAGTTCAAACAGGGGCAGAGGTAATAGAGAGCAAGGACAAGGCAGTAATGATAAAAGCAGCAATGACAAGGGTAAAGAGATATTTTATGATCAAAGAGGTGGGTACACTCCAAGAGGAGGAGGCAGATTTGGACAAGGTAGAGGACCATTCACAGGCAGATGTTTTAATTGTAATGAACCAGGGCATCCTTCCTTCAAGTGTTCTAAGTGGGAACAAGCTGAGAAAGGCAGGGAAAGGAGAGCTACCTTGGTGCAAGAAGAAAAAGATAAGAAGGAGGAACCAAGAACACTCATGGCAGACCTTGTGACTGATGGTGAGTTCCTCATGATCAAGCAAGGAGAAAGACTTCATCAAGAACCAAAGGTAACCATTTTCAAAACGAATTGTCTCAGTCATGGTAAGATATGCAGGTTGCTTATAGATTCAGGGTCACATAGCAATTTAGTTTCAGTTGATATGGTAACCAAGCTAGGGATTGAAACTTTTGATCACCCTACTCCCTACAAGGCCACTTGGGTAACTCAAGGACAGCATGTAGAGATTGGTAAGAGAGCTTTTGTTGATTTCTCAATTGGTTCATATCATGATAGGGTGCTTTGTGATGTTATTCCTATGACTTGTGGTCATATCATCTTGGGAAGGCCATGGCAGTATATGAGAAGAAATTTGCATGATGGGTTTCTTAACACCTATTTGGTTCACAAGGGAGATGTTAAATATCAGTTGGTTCCTTTACCTTTGGAGCAGAATAATGATAGTTTTGTAATCTATTTTGAGAAGAGTTTGCAGGTGAATAAGCAGGGTGAAACAGGGGAAGGCATTGGCAAACTGAAAAGTGGTGAGTTGCAGCAGGGTTATGTGGTGGATAGTCCATCAAGTCAGTCCTTGTGGGATCTGAATACTATCAAGATTGGTAGCATTGAATGCCCTATCAATGAGGGTAATAGTGGTGTAGTTCTTCCACAAAGGAGGCAATGGAATGAGGGCAGCAATAGGACACAAGAATTCACTGTTTTCAAGCAGCAAAGAGGACATACTAATCCTTGTTTTGATTCTATCAAGGATGCAGAATGGAAGAAGAGAAAAACAGTAACTTTAGGGGACTACCTGCCTTCTCATTGGAAGATGAAAGCACATATGAGCAAGAGGTTTCTTAGTGGCAACACATGGGACACTTCTTGGGACAAGAGTTCTTTCTTTCCTAGGGAGAATGGTGCAGGAGCACCCAGGACCTTAAGGGAACACTCCAAGAGTCAGGAGGGAGCAGAGGTCAGGAGGACCTTCCAAGCATGTCAAAGCATTAATTATAATGTGTTGAAACCTATAATGGCATTTGAATTTAATAAGTGAGTTGAAGATGTTACAGGGGTCAAGATTCCTGATAAGGAATCCAGTCAAAATGCAATGTAAAGGGCAAAGTATGTTTTAAATGATTTGTTTAAATTCTCTTAGGCTTTGAATAGGTTAAATAAGCTTGGATATTAGATATCCAATGGTCTTTAGGTGATAATTATTAATAAATCTCAAGATTGTTATTTTAAAATTTCAAAATTTGTTTGGGCGGGAAAGTAAGTTTAGGGGCTTAATTGGCTTTAATGAGTTGTGAACCGACTTTTGTTGGTTGAAACAGTTTTTTAGTTGGCCTATAACCCCAGGGAATTCCATTGTATGGGATTTGATGAAGGATTGAAGGACTTTGTACGGACTGTTTCCAAGAAAGGGCAGAAAATCACTGTTTTTTACATTTTTCTCTTATGTTTTTGTAATCTATTGAGTTCTTTTTGAAGTTTCATTAATGTGAAGGCCAAAGAATTTTAAATTTCATGTTTTCAAATTGTTGAATGCTCTGAAAGTTCTTAAAAAAATCAATTTTAGCACGTGTTCTTGTTGACTGTCTACAGGAAAAGGCTGAAATAGACTGTTTTGAGGGTCTTCCAATGAAAGAATGATCCATTTCAAGGGATGTATGACTGGAATCCTGTGAAATGGATCTAATATAACTTGTACAAACTGAAACTAACAACTAAATATGCAGGAAAGGTGGAAAATTGACTATGCACAGTGAGTTGGCAAAGGAAGAGGGAAGAAAGTTGACCCTAGGGTATAGCAGTGAGCAAACTGCCTTAACAAGAGACACATTTTTGAATTGCAATAGTTGAATATTGATGAATGAATGGTGGAAAGTCAAAAACCAAGTCTTGGAAGTGATAGGAAACCCTAAAAACCAAAAGCCCTAGTTTTAAGCCAAATTAGTGAGGGTTTTGTAGTTGGGCATGTTGTGAGAATTATTGTAGACTTAAAGTGTGAAAATATTTGATTTGGGAGTATTTTAGGAGACTGTTGAAAGTTTCAAGGCTAGGAGACAAATTTGAAGAGGGGTTGCTTTGTTAAATAGGGCTAATTAGGCCTAAATTTAAGGAAACAATAGGGCTAGAAGTAGGAAAGTCTAAAACAAGTGGTGCAAGTGGGTTGATATGTTATTAACCATCATGAAACACACCTGATACAATCATTTAGTTGGAGGTTAGAGTGCAAATTTTGAGGGAAAAGAGAATAATCCATCGCCAAAGGCCTAATAGGGCTAATAGGACTGGTTGAGCAGCAAAAAGGGAGTTTTGTACAAAATGGAGGGTTAGGGCTTGAAACCCATTTGAATCAAGTTCATTTAAGGTCTGGTGAATTCATCTCAGTGATTGAAAGTCACAAGGGGAGGCAGAACATCCTTAGTTGCAAGGTGAAGACCCTATTTCCAAGTTGGAGACTAGTTGATAAATTGAAGAGAAAAGCTTGTTAATCTTTAATTCTTTGTGGAATTTTTGAGATCCCTGACCCTCTGCATCACACCCCTTGCAATTTCACATGCATTTTTGTATTTTCTTTAGTGATTGCTCCCTTAGCATCTTGTGTAGGCTCATTTTAGCCCTTGCATCAGCCTTTTTCTCTTCTTAGGATTCTGTAGCATCCCTTTTTAGCAACTAACCTTGTGTATCATCTTTGCATCAAACCTTGTGCCTTTCTTGTTCAGGTTGTTTTGTAGGATGACGTGTTCAGACACTAGCGTGATGCGTGGACATTTGTGCACTGCGCTAGCATCCTGCGATGTTTCAACACTCAAATAGTTGTCTCCTAGCATGTTTGCCACTTGTCATCAGCTTTTATCGGTGGTAACAGTTGGGGACGCCCTGAAACATCTCAAGAATCTTCTTTACCCTCATTAAGTGTTATCTTTTCAATTCATTTGGCTCTCTAGCTCCATTCTTCCAAGTGCTTCTAACTTCTCTCTAGCTTTGGGTCTAGCTTTCCACTCTCCAACTCTTGCTTGCACAGTTTCATATAGCTTGCTATACCAACATTCTTACATCTTTTCAAGCTCTCTTTCTAGCATTCTCAAGCTCTTACAAGACCCTTTGCAACACTCTCAAGCTTTCACAAGCTCATTATAGCAACACTCTTGGTTCTTGCAACTTTATTGCTCTCTCCATTTAGCTTCCTTAAGCCTTGCAACTGTATTTCCCTTGCTTATCTCATACTTGTGAGTGTCATCAGATTTCATATCTCCTTTCTATTGGATTTTTACTTTGTGATACAAGTTCTCCTCTTCGAGCGAGGATTGCTTTTATCACCTATTTTGTGATACGGGCTCTCCTCCTTGAGCAGGGATTTCTTTTATCATTCATACTTGGTGGTACAAGTTCTACTCTTGAAGCGGGTTTGGCTTTCACCAAATGATTTTTCCATTTCTCGAGCTATCTATCTTGCTATCCATGGAGGTGGGAACACCAAAATCGGGGTTCAACTGAGGAAAACCCCTATACAACCCCAACACTTTTTCTCAATCTTGTAGATGCAGGTGTGGAAGATATCTACTAGCTAGAGGATTCATTACTGGATTGTTGTGGGCATCTTCTCCTTATCTCTATCATTTCTAATTTGCTTTATTTCAGTTCTATCAGTTCTTATTACTTTCCTGTATTTTGGAAGTCCTTAGCAATTAGAATAGAAGTAGTTACTTTGTCATTTTCTATGATATTCTCACTTTCTAGTCTGTACAAGATGCTAGCATGCTTATGGGATGCCAATGCGTCACGCTATCATTTGTATCCTATGCTAATGTCCTTTGGCCGAGAGCTTATCAACTTCTCCTGAAAATATTTGTGACCTACTCTTTCTAATTCTAGAACTCTTGCATTGTTCCTAAGCTAGTTTATGGTAGTTCACCCCATGAGTCTCTCTAAAGAAAGAGAACACATAAGTAGCGAATCCCCCTTCTCTAAATTTTGGTGAACCAAAAGTAAAGAGTGGGAATTTTTCAAAAATTGGGAATTTATTTACCCCTACTTGGTGGGGTCATAACTTTTGACTCGGTGCTCAGAATTTAGAACCACTTGCACCATTGGAAAATTCTCCTAAGGAACTAGTTCAATCCCTAAATTACTAGTTCAAAAACTAAATTTTAAAGACTGACACAAGTTCTAACCTCATACTTCACTCTGACGACCTCTGAAAACATGAATTACTAGAACATAGAAAATTCTAAAAAAATCATAATGAATTTAATATCTTCTTTTATTAGTTCAGTATCTAATTTTATCCAAAATGTTAATGATATTCCATTTCATGCATGTGATAATGACTTGGCTTTACCCATGTCACTTGGAATCTTTGATTCTTCTCATGAAAGTCCTCTTACTTCAGAGGATATTTTGTTGCAAGAAGATGAAATCATTGATACCTTTCTTAATGTTACTCTACCTTCTCTTCATTCTAATGCATTCTCTTCTAGAGACGATGCATTCCTAAATGATGAATCTTTTCATCCCAATGCACTCTCTTCTAGAGATGTTGCATTGGTGAATGATGAATCTCTTCTCTATTCCAATGCACTCTCCTCTAGAGATGATGCATTAGTGAACAATGAATCTCCTTCCACATTTGATCCTATTTGGATTGATGTTGAGAATATGTCTTCAAATAATTATTCTACTACTTGTGATGATTCTGTAAATCTAATCTATGTCTCTGTTGTCCCTCAAAGGCCTAAGAGACCAATCATTTACATGACTACAATGAGTCCTCCTAAAATGATTTGTTCTATTGATAGTCTTCCATTTGATAGTAATTCCCTTAATTTTTCTAAGGATCCCTCTTATAGAGCAGTAGCCCATGCTTATGAGAATAGAATGAATAAACAACCAAGCGGTCTTCAAGCTCCTAAACCTACAACTAAAGCACCAAGTCATAATGATCTTGTCAAGAAACCTTGGGGTACTCTCGCTAAGATCTCACTATGGGAATTGATTCAGTCTGCTCTGGTTTACCAAGCTATGCTTTAGGAAGCCTTGCAAAAGATCCTCTTTCCTTCTTCTGATAGGCCAAAAAATGTTGATATGTTGATAGCTCATATTCATGTAGATTCTCTGAATATCATGTTCTATGCATAGGAACTCCCACCTTTGGAAGTATAGAAGCAAGAGAATCCTCTAATGATTATAGTTCACATTAATAATATCGACATTAGACATACTCTCATTGATGTTGGTTTGGCATTCAATGTATGTAGCATTGATTTATTGCCTAAGATTAATAATGATTCATCTTCTCTTAGTGCTTCTTTTGTTGTTATTCATGGGTTCAATAATGTCGGTCGACAAGCCCTAGGCATGATAGTCTTGCCTTTGAGGTTGGGACTAAGTCACCCAGATTGGTACAAGTGTCCCAGTTGGATTTTGAATTAGTTTTGTCATGATTCCAGACCTTCATGCCATCCATTTTTAGTCTCTAGGTACACACATTCTGTTTCATACCTTTCTATCTAGTTTTGTTTGCATTTTTAGGTCATTTATCAATTTTTTTCATATCACAATGTGTTTTCCAACACTTTGCATTTCTTAGGTTTAGCATCATTAAATCATTTTATTTTCAAATCAATGCATTATTACATCATAATTAGACATATTGTACCCACATTATATAATCTTGAGTGTAGACATTGCCCATTTTGGCACATCTCTCTCCTTTTAGGTGAAAAACCCTAGAAGTGCAAGAGCGCATTAGGGTTCTAAAATATTTGTCCACACAAGCAATGGGAGGAGTCTGCCATGCAGGATGATGCATTGATATTATTTTTAAAGACCAATGTCGTAGTGACAATGTCCCACAGACATATTCTCGCAAGGGAAGACCCACAAAGGCCTTCTGCACTATGGTTTTATTGACAATCTTTAAGTGTGGTTCCAAGGAAACAAGGCCCGTGGAACCCACAAAGTGGAAGGGTGCAAGTGTTTTATCATTAAAAAATGACACTTGGGTAACAATGTCTAGATGGCAGACACCCACATGAGGAACCAAACGCTCAAGTTGGAGTTAGTAGTTCATCGAATACTTCAAGTTCTAGCATGGATTCAACAATGCAGAGTGATGTAGTTGCTCCACCATTAAACAACAAAAATTGGGTATCGGTGAGCCACATGAAGCAACCCACAGTTTAATTAGGACTTAGTGAAATTTCCAAGTGAAGGGTGTAGTTCACTCACAGTGACAACGAAGATGGAGCACACATGGCAGGAAGATGTTAAGGTTTGGCTACCAGTGGTATGACAATGAGATGGGGGCTACCCATAGGTAGAGTCCTGCATAGAGATTTCCACATGGAATCACAAATTTAATCATTTTCATTTTAATATTTCTAAGAAATGACAAATAGGAATTGCAGGGTCAATGAGGTGGATTGTAGGGTGTGCTTCCACCGTTAAAATGACCTTGCAAGGACAAAGCCCTGTACAGGAAACACACAAAAAATCAAGAAAAACTTGCATTTTCTACAAAGTGAATGCGAAAATGAGGCACACTAAATCCCTAGTGTTTACTTTGATCTTATCTAGGATTGGGTTTCTAAAAGAGAAAACAAGGGTTTTGATAGATTTGTACTTTAACTAAAACCCTAGTTACTTAGTTATTTTAACAGTTTAAATGCCCTAATAACAAGAAATAATGTGAACTCACATTAAAATCGTATGGATGATCAAAGAAAATCTAGCTTAAATCTAATATTGAACTTCATCCGCGTACAAAGTCTTTTTCCTCTCTCTAAATTTAAATGTCACAAGTGAAAATGACAAATGGGCGTGACATATTTATAAGCAATTTGGTCATTAATGCACACATTTAATTCTTAGTACGACAGTAGATAGGTTGGTGATGTGTGGAAACCTATATCGGTATGGATGCTAGGTTAAGGACTCAAATGGCTAAGGTGAATGTGGGGACCACGATGTGGGTGTATGTGGTAGGAAGGCCGCAAAATAGAGGTAGATCCTAGATGGAAACCTACATTTGGATACCCGCAGCTATGGATCTACAAAGCCTGATGGACATGGTGATCAAAGGCAATGGGAAACCTACAACTCAAATCCCACAAATACAAAAGACTTAGTGAATTTTGGATTGGTGACTTTGGTCAAGGGGAATTTGATGACTTTAATGCATGTGACCAATTTGAGAGGGAAAATGGCCTGACAAAATCGAAACAGAAATAGGGGGTCCCCAATTCGAACAGGGTGTGTGTGACATAGGCACAACAAGTATGACCTCATGTAGATTTCTCAATACAATTATGAGCTAGATCTACTTTATAGTGATTGTAATTATCCCTATTTATCTTTTGATTGAAAATACTACACAATTTTTTACTTTTTTAATACATTTTATTAAAATTATGTATGCATAATAATGAATTCACACAACCTAATATTATACTCAAATTTTAAAATTGGCATGCTTTAGATTTCAAAAGATTTTAAAGTGCACAACAATCAGGTTCACCAAAAAATATTGTTGAAAGGGGATCCTAGACTTAGTGTGTAGTTCAATAAGATCAATCCCTTTTAAGACTAGCATTAACAATGGGAACCAAACCTATAAGGGTATTATATTGGATAACAACCTAAAAGGAGAGCCATTATATCTTGAGTTCTGATTCTTCTAGTTTTTGTTCTAAAATTGATTGAAATTATTGTGGAGTAATTGATGAAAATATGTTCTTAGGTTAGCTATGAAAATGCAATAGTCGAATATTAATTACAAAAAAAATAGAACAAATAATTGGAAATAAAATCCAAAATAGAGAAGGAAAAACACAAAAGAATAGGGTATGTGATTTTTTATTTGATTTGGCTAGTCAAGGGGACTAGATGCCCTAGACTATGAGACTGCTACTCAAGATCTAATTTCACATATTTTTAGCTCCCCATCCATAGGCTCTTCTCTTCTAGGATCACTCTTGGATCTTTGTTTGTTGCTAATAAAATTCACTTTCCTTGACAAATTTTAGGGCTTAAATGCATGAATGAGAAATTAGGCTTAATCTTCCTCCAATTTTCTTTAGATCTAAAAACTTGCCCACATAAAGGAGGGGGAAAGGTTATACCATATAGGGACTTTCCTTAATCAAGCACCATCTTTGGTATTTCTACCTCCATAAAGTTTATGATGTTGTAAAAAGAGAGCTTGCCTCGGCAGGCAAAGTTTAATGGATAAACAAGTGATAAATTGAAAACTTGTTGTAACTCACCATTCAGATTTTCCTCCTTGATGGATTGAAGTCATATACTCATCACCTTCAAGGAGCAATTGATTCTTTATGTTGAAGTTCTACAAGTGTTACTACTCATAAAAAACATAAACATGAAAATATGAAAAAACTTACATGAAACATGACATGATGCTTGAATGAAATAAATGATGAAATAAATATGATAAATTCTACTCTTGACTACTCTTAGGATTCTCAATTACATGATTCAAATTGTTGGATTTATCTTCAAAAATTGATAGAATTAAAATGGTGAAAAATACTTATATTTATATGTAATTCTTTAATTTCTTGAAAATTAAATTTTGATAGCTAACAAATAGTTTTAAATTTTTAAATATTAAATTTCCACCAACGAAATATTTTAAATTCAACTGAAATAGGATGGTCAAAGGCATTGGGAACCCTTGCCTAGGCCTCTACTTCTAGGACCTAAATTTTCCAAAATGATTATTATATATTTACTTCCACTTCCCACTTTTAATTTTTTGAAAATTATTATAACATGGGAAAATTAAATGCACTATTGGATCCAAGCACCTAGGAGGGAGATAAACCTAGTGTGAAATTGTTATGAGTGACATTTTGAATGCTACAAATACATACAAAAAAAGTTATGCATTATGACATACACCTATGTCCAAATTATAATTACCTTGACTTCAAAAATTAATTAAAAATATGTAACAATAAAATATGAAAAAATATACATGCACTAGATATTTGATGTTACAAATCTATATTTTAAATATTAGAGTTTTATCCCTTTTACAAAAAATTTATGTGTTATGACATAAATGTTACTTTTCAAAAATGGTTTTTACTATAGAAAGCAAGTTATCAACAGTTACATAAAATAATCACAATTTATGTCTATATATATATATATAAATATAATCTACACACAAATCACCAGAAATCATTAGTATGTATTATCTTCAAATTATTAATGATTTAACTAATATAGGTCTCAAAAGGTGAATATTTAGTTAAAAATGATTCTTTCAATGTCCTACTTTGGCTAAAAAGTGGAACTCATTATTATGGGATAAACCACTCACAAAATTTTATCATTTATAAAAGAAACATATATTCTAAAAAAATAATTTTTTTAAAAGGTAATAATTTATTTAATTTACATATATGTACTTTGCTTCTAAATATTGAGCCCAAAATTTAAAGATCCCTTATTATTTTCTTTTTTGTTGTTGTCTATCACATGCTTCTTTGTTCTTTTTTTTCCTTCTTCTCTATTTTTTTTCTTATTTCCATGTTCTTGACTGTTAACCTCTTCTTCCTCACTTTCCTTCTCTTTTTTTGTATTTTATCTTTTTAATGAACTATATTTCTTCCCCTCTCTACTCTCATGTTCTTTATTTTATCTCCATAATCTCTCCAATAATATGTAATTCTCTACAAATCTCACATGAATTGAGTGCAGTGATGAAAATCTCATCATAAATGTTCAACCACTATTTTTTGGCTTCAAATTTGCTACTCAAACTACTTCCTCTCCATTTTTCGATATTGCTTTTTAATAATGAGCTTGAAGTAGGTATTTATCCTCCCAACCATTAAAGAAATATTAAGTCATAACAAGAAATACATGGTGGAAGGTAGAAAGAATACAACATCAATAAAAATGTGGGTAACAAGAAGAAAGTAATTTCAACACTTTTTTAAGGCTTGTATTGTGGCATCAAACTATTCATCATAAACATAATACCTCTTCTTTGCATCATTAATATTTTCACTTAAATATATAGAAAGTCTTTCTTCTTGGATAAGAACCTCTCTTATGGCTATCTCACTCATGTCACAATCTACTTAAAATGCTTTTATAAAATATAGTAATGCCAACACCAATTCCTAAATGTCCTTTTTCAAGAGTTCAAAAATCTTATCCACTTTTATTGTCCACTTAAACTTCTTTCTACCTCCCCTTATGGTTTAAGTTATGGGTTCAAAAACCTTACTATAATTTTGAATGAATATATTATATAAACAAGCTAACCCTTAGAAAATTTATACCTCAATATTTTTCCTTAGTGTCAACCACTCTATTATTTCCCATACCTTTTCGAGATCCATTTGGAGCCCTTGAACTAAGATGACATATCCTAAATAGACCAAAGTGCCTTTTATAAAATTTCATTTATTTATGCTCACCAAGAAATTTTCCTCCTTAAGTCTTTGTAGGACCTACCTTATATATAATAAATGTTCTTATTTGTTGTTGCTAAAAATCAAAATATTATCAATATAAAGAATTATATTTTTTCCTAAAATAGTCTTAACACTTTATTCACCCACTGTATAATTGTGTTAGATGGGAATCACTAACCATTC
Organism: Sequoia sempervirens; assembly: GCA_007258455.2. NCBI lineage: Eukaryota > Viridiplantae > Streptophyta > Pinopsida > Cupressales > Cupressaceae > Sequoia > Sequoia sempervirens. The sequence continues at coordinate 191,279 of VDFB02084211.1, read as the reverse complement.
ATACAACCCCTTTTTGGTCTTAAGAGTAATCTTCTACCCATCACCCTCTCCAAGCAATCCATAAGATCATCCCTTCTTAATGGATCTTGATTCCATGGGCATCCTCCATTCACCATCATTTTTCATTGCTAACACAATAGGTACTAAATATGCACTAAGAATTTCTCTAATTAGTTTTCTTTCATGTAGATCTTGCACTTGTTTTATGAACTCTCTTCATTTTGTACCTATGTTGATGTATAATTTTTTTTTTTGGTAAACTTGGCTTTCGAATCAAGTGAAAATTATGGATAACTTTGTCCACAATTTGTAGTCTTAATGAAACTCCTTGGACACAATTTCATAAAACTCTCTTAGTATCCCCTTTACTTCTAAAGGTGTGTAACTTTTACTAGTGTCTACCCCTACCTATAGCACCATGAGAACTACTACAAAACATATTTTCTTAAGCTTAACACCAAGGTATGTGTGGGATCATGATGGGCCAAAAAGTGGCGTTATGATGGGTATGTGTAGGGTATGTGGCTAACAACTTTATTTTCCCAAAATTGATGAAACAAAAAGGGTTTTTAAAGGAGATTCTCAGCTTTCCACCAATATAAATTATGTTTTACTTTGAATTTAATAAATACTTATTTTGTATTTTCTATTTGAATTAGAATAAAGTCCTGATTGATAGGTTGATTGAAAAAAATCTATAGCTTACAAATGATATCAAATTTTTTGAATCCAAAACATGCATCACATTCTATGCCTCATATACTATAGGTTTAAAAAAAAAAATTGAATTTCATGAAGTTTTGACCATGTTAAGGTGGTCAGACATACATTTTTTAATATTTTTTATAAGTCATAATAAAAAATTCATAATTAATTATTTACTTGGAAAAAAATTTAAAAAAATATGCATCATATGAGGACATGAGTCCTCTACTTATATCTAAAATATTATAAAAAAATATTATCATTTTATTGTGGTTAGGGTGATCAGACATACACCTACTTATTTTTTCCCTGAATTTCAAATTTCACCAAATAGATTTTATTTATTTTTAAATAAACCTGGTAGTTTAGAAACTACATTCATTTTTCTATAGATTCTATTCTTACATATTTTTGAAATAATATAGATAACTTATTCAAATTTTTACGTCAAGTTGCCTAACTCTGATTTTTTTGAATTTTTCGCCACTTAAGGGCCTATCTTTTCCTTATTATCAAACTAAAATGGTCTTCCTAAGAGAAAATGACATATGTCCATAGGAATGATATCAAACCACACATCATCTTCATAATTTCCTATTAAAAAAATCATTAGGAATTGATGATCAATAAAGATTTGGTGTCCTTTTTGTAATCAGAATCCTTGTAAGGAGTACCATGAGTTGTCCTTTTTAACTCCATATCATATAACATTTTAGTCAAGATTAAATTATTAGTACTCTCTCCACCTACAATGAACTTGCAACATTTTACATTTTCTTTGTATAGTATTTTAAATAAAATTGTCCTTTGTATAGTTTCCTCTTATCTTTCAGATGGCTTAAACAATGTTATTTTCATCATTAGTCCTCTTTTCCTAGGATCATCTAGTTGAATAACAAAACTTGTGACTTTTTATTCCCTTTGGCTACATGTATACTTCTAGCCTCTATTCTCTATGATCCTTTTGGCTTACCTTACTGGATTTCACAAAATAGATGGCTTGATTGCCCATATTTGAAAGAAGTACCCTAAAAAGCTTTGCCTTTGCATCTTCCATATCAGCCTCATTGTCATGGTTGCATTTTTTCTATTGCTATCCTCTACCTCTATCAAATCCAATTTACCTTTGTATTCTCCTTATTTTCTCATTGATTCATCCTCTACCTTTTCAATATACTAATATTCTTCTTTGACAATTTTTAACCTCATCATGCCCAACTCATCTTAAGTATTTAAGCTTATTTCGTTAACATATTTTCCCACATTTCATGATTTAATTAATTATTTCATAATATTATTGAAATTTAATAAAAGTCATTGGTATAAGCTAAACACAAGGGGAATAAGATAGGGTTCTACCTTTTGGGAGATAGAACTTGGACCTATTTCATGCTTTGGTTCATTAGGAAATTCTAATGATGGAAATTATACTCCCTCCTTAGATATGGGGAAATTTCTCATTTAATTTGGACCCATTTTAGTACCCTTACATAAATTACCCTTTAATTCATCATTAATAGGCCCCTAAGACCCTTTATTTCAGATCTCGGGGCTTATTTCAGCTAAAACCCTGACAAAATCATCAAAACACTCAAAATTTTAAAAACCCACCCAAAAAATCTGGGGTGGCACTCATATGTCACCTTGGGCGTATGAGTCCCCTAGGTGGGATCCATATGCCAAGGCTAGTGTATGAGTCCCATTTGGGGATTTTTTAGGGTTTGAGTGGGAAAATCACCTTTTTAATTAAATTCTTTTGTTAATGTTGGCTTTTGAGATTTCAATAACGATAACTTAGGTGTTAATGCCAATATAAGAAAGCTCCTAAGTCATTTTTCATCTAAGCAAGCATTTTCAAGAGCAATTTCATGATCCAAGCATTCTTTCATGAGAGCATTCAAGTTTCAAAAGCAAGTAAAGTTGAAGTCTTGGAGCAACATTAAAGTGTTTTTGTAGGTCTTCAAGCTCACTTTCATTCAAGATCTAGCATTTTCAAGGGTTAATCGTGGTTGTCTATGGTGAATTAGGATGAATTCTAGGTTGAGGAGCTGCAACTAGCCATCAATCCAAGCCTAATGACTTGTTTCCTAAGTGATTCCATCTTCCATTATCACTCTACATTCAACCATGGATGGTACAAGCATTATTAAGGCTCATTTGGGTGATTAGAGATTTCTCAAAGTGAGTCATTCATCTTCATATTTCATTCATGCACCTCATTCTTGCACATTAGACTAGGGTTGCATTTCATTTCAGATTTCCTAATCTTAGACACACTTAAGGTTAGGGTTTACCTTCCTATTTACATGCATATTCCATTGTTTCTATCAAGGTTTAATTACGAAACAAGGGGTTTGACCAAAGAAAACCCCCCATAAGCAAATCAAGTTTATATTCTGTTTTGCAAGTCTTTTGACATATTCAAATATGAAAATCAATTTGGGACAAAAGAGCAGGTGTTGAAGTGTAGATTTGAACTTTGAATTCTTGAAAAATTGGAATGGGACTGATACACTATCTAAGTGGTGTATGAGTCCCACTACACGTGTATTTCTAGATTTTTGCATATTCAAATACCCTTTTTCCAAAAACTTGTTCTTGCACAGAAACCTAGATCTAGGACTAATACGCGCAAACTGGCGTATGAGTCCCAATAGGACAAAATTTTAGAATTTTCAGCAATTCAAAGCTCATTCCAGCCTCTCTCAGGTTTCTAGGTGCATATTTCTAAGATCTCACTTCTTTGTTTTGATTTCCATGCCTTTATAGGTCATTTAGTTAAAGATTACATCATATTAGGGTTAAGCATTTCATCTTGTATTGCATTTGTCTTTTCAAGCCTTTGCTTGGTGGTGAACCCCTCATTAGTTTACAATCATAACCTAGGACAACCCTATTGCAAGATGTCTTTCTCTTTTGCATTGAGATCTCTAACATATCCTTCAATGACAATTGGAAAGTGGGTCTTGCTATATGTTCTAAACCATACGAAAGCATCTCCTACGCCATTTTTGATTATTTCATTTTGGTGAATCTAACATACTCTCATCGGCTCGGTATCTTTAATCACTCTTCACCAAATTCAAGCTATAAGAAGGTAAAAGAAAAAATAGTTAGAAATTACTTCACTTTTTACTAGATTATATATGTTAAAAATTAGGGCTTTTACTATATTAGGGTTAAAAAGTGCCTTTCACTCAAATTAACATAATGGGAGCTAGAGAGCTTTGTTTTCGACATCGTTTGTGGTGTTAGAATCATGATTTTTCTCCCGTTCTCATCAAACATCTATCATTATGTGGTATGGTACTTATAAATACCCTATGATACAACTTGACTTATTCGATGTGGTTAGACTACTACCTTGATTTCACCTTCATAAAGCAAGCAGAATCAAGGGGGCATATACATCTACCCTCAAATTAGATTTCTAGAAGTTAGATAAGAGGATTTTTGGACAAACTAATGAATTCGTGTTGCAGGACGTGGTTCCTAACATTGTGGTTTTAAAGATCACTATAGTGGGGGCTTCATTTTCCCATGTTGTTAATGAACCTATATGAGTATCCTTTTAAGAAATAGATTTCATTGTTCAGATTCCTTTAGCTTGCATATGCACATAGATTCATATGGGCACTAAAGTGGGACTAGATGTAATGATGAAAATTGTACTCCCTCCATTGAGATAGGGTAATTTTTCATTTAATCTAGACCCAATTTAGTACCCTTGCATTAATTACCCTTTAATTTATCATTAATAGGCCCCTAAGACCCTTTATTTTGGATCTTGAGGCTTATTTCAACTAAAAACGTGACAAAATCATCAAAAAAACTCAAAATTTTAACAACCCACCCCAAAAAATCTAGGGCGGGACTCATGCCACCTTGGGCATATGAGTCCCCCTAGGTGGGATCCATATGCCAGGGTTGGTGTATGAGTCCCATTTGGGGATTTTTTAGGGTTTGAGCAAGAAAATCACCTTTTTAATTCAAATTTTTGGTTGATGTTAGCTTTTGAGATTTGAATAACAATAATTTAGGTGTTAATGCCTATATAAGCAAGCTCCTAAGTCATTTTTTATCTAAACACACATTTTCAAGAGCAATTTCAAGATCAAAGCATTCAAGAGTCTTCAGGAATTCTTTCACAAGAGCATTCAAGTTTCAAAAGCAAGTAAAGTTGAACTCTTGGAGTAGCATTAAAGTGTTTTTGCAAGTCTTTAAGCTCACTTTCATTCAAGAACTAGCATTGGAAAGGGTTGATCATATTTTTCTATGGTGAATCATAATGGATTCTGGGTTGGGGAGATGCAACTAGCCATCAAGAAAAACCTAATGACTTGTTTCCTAAGTGATTTTTTCTTCCACTATCACTCTACATTCAGCCTAAGGAAGGTACAAGCAATATTAGGGATCATTTGGCTAATTAGAGATCTCTCAAAGCAAGTCATTCATCTTCATATTCCATTCATGCACCTCATTCTTGCACATTAGAATAGGGGTGCATTGCATTTTACATTTCCTAATCTTAGACACACTTAAGGTCATGGTTTACATTCATATTTACATGCATATTTAATTTTTTTATCAAGTTTTAATTACCAAACTAGGGGTTTGACTGAGGAAAACCCCCCATAAGAAAATCAAGTTTATATTCTATTTTACAAGTCTTTTCATAGATTCAGATCCAAAAATCAATTTAGGAGAAAAGAGTAGGTGTTGAAGTGCATATTTGAACTTTGAATCCTCAAAAAATTGGAACAAGACTGATATGCTAGAAACTTGGCATATGAGTCCTACTACATGTGTTTTTCCAAATTTTTGCAGATTCAGATACCCTTTTTGCAGAAACCTGTTCCTGCTTAGAAACTCAAATCTAGGACTGATACACCCAAACTGGCGTATGAGTTCCAGTAGGCCAAAATTATAGAATTTTCAACAATTTAGAGCTCATTCCAGCCTCTCTCAGGTTTCTAGGTGCACATTTTTGTGATCTCACTTCTTTGTTTTGATTTTTATGCCTTTATAGGTCATTTAGTTAAAGATTACATCATATTAGGGTTAAGCATTTCATCTTGTATTGCATTTTTCTTTTCAAGTCCTTGCTTGGTGTTGAACCTCTCATTAGTTTACAATCATATCCTTGGAAAACCCTATTGCAAGATCTCTTTCTCTTTTGCATATTTCATTATTTTTATCATGTTTTAATTAACAAACTAGGGGTTTGACTGAGGAAAATCCCCCATAAGAAAATCAAGTTTATATTCTATTTTAAAAGTTTTTTCATAGATTCAGATCCAAAAATCAGTTTAGGAGAAAAGAGTAGGTGTTGAAACACATATTTGAACTTTGAATTCTCAAAAAATTGGAACGAGACTGATACACTAGAAACTTGACATATGAGTGGACTACTAGATGTGTTTTTCTAGATTTTTGCAGATTCAGATACCCTTTTTGCAGAAACCTGCTCCTGCATAGAAACTCAAATCTAGGATTGATACACCCAAACTGGCGTATGAGTCCTAGTGGGCCAAAATTATATAATTTTCAACAATTCAGAGTTCATTCTAGCCTCTTAGGTTTCTAGGTGCATACTTCTATGATCTCACTTCTCTGTTTTGATTTTTATGCCTTCATAGTTCATTTAGTTAAAGATTACATCATATTAGGGTTAAGTATTTCATCTTGTATTGCATTTTTCTTTTCAAGCCCTAGCTTGGTGGTGAATCTCTCATTAGTTAACAATCATATCCTAGGAAAACCCTATTGCAAGATCTGTTTCTCTTTTGCATTGAGATCTCTAGGGTTATCCTTCAATGAAATAATTGGAAAGTGGGTCTTGCTCTATGTTATAAACCATACAAAAGCATCTCCTATGCCATTTTTTGTTATTTCATAAATCAAGATCCCTCAAAAAAGTGACTCAATTGAGGGATGGTTAGGGGTTTTCTATTGAAATTGGATGGGGGTTCACCATTAAATGAAGCTTCAAAGGATAAATGAAAAAAATTATGCACAAAACCTTAGAAACTTGAGAGCATGAAATCAAATTGACAAATAGAATAAAACAGAAAAGTACCTAGAGGAGTGGAGAGGCCAAAACAAGGTCTGCAAACCCTAGAAATTGTTGTTTCAGACTACAGCGAGACTCATACACCATGCTGGGCAATTTATTCCTGCTATAGGGTTTTTGAGAAGAATGTAGAATCTTCTTATGGCTGAGCAAGATCTGCAGAAAGATGGAAAACGGGTTATACTAGAACTAATACACTAGGTAGGGTGATTTAGTCCTTTAATTAGGGTTTTACTGATATTTTTGTAGCCTCTAGTGATCTTTTGTAGCTTCCTTCTTGTCAAATCTTCAGGTCTAAAAGTCTGAATTCTAGCCTGTGCGTGAGTTTTCATGAAGATTACAACTTCTTGACAACTTTGACAACTTTTTCAACTTTATCTTCAAAGAATCTTCAAGCTTCAATTTTCCTAGATCTGCAAACACGCATCAATAGAGAAAAGTGTTATTTTGTTAGGGAATAGGGGTTTTCCTTGGTCAAACCGCATTTTGGTAATTAAACCTTGAAATAAAATAGAAAAGCATGAAGGAATGATGAATGAACAAATGCAATGTTGCAACTCACCAAACCCTTGAAATGAAGGTTGCAAACTTGTGTGAAATAGCTAGAATGAATGTGGATCTTGACTCTTGATTGAATACTTGAAACTTTATCTTGAATGCTTGCTTGAATCATGAATCCTACATCACAAATTTTAAATCACAAACACACATGATGCATGAAAACTTTGACATGATTCTTGGATCTTGAATGTAGCTCCAAATGCTTGATGATTTTCTCTTGAATGTTCTTGATCTCGTAAAATTTCCTTAAGAATGACTTGAAAACTTGCTAGGAGAAATTATGTGAAATAACCTTGTATTTATACTTGTTTATGCCTAATTTCCCAAAATTACAACACTATAAGCTGACATTCAAAAATTAAATCTATGGATAATAAAATATTGCCAAGAAATTGATTTAAAATAGGTCATAGGTTAGAGCAGGACTCATACGCCAAGTTGGGCATATGAGTCCCATAGGCTTAAACCTATGACACAAATTTTGAGAAGTGTTATGTTCAATGTGACATTTAAAATTAGGTCCTGAGACCTAGGGAGGAACCATACACCATAGGGGTGTATGAGTCCTAGATCCCTAAATCTAGAACACAGCCAAAAACATTAAATTAGGATTTTTCATTTATTAAATGTTGGGATTATCCTTAGAAAAATGCATTTAACCAAGCTTGTGGATGCAAAATAGGACTAATTAAGGCATAAATAAGCCATATTTTAATGAGGACCCAAAAAAGTGTGGAAATGTAAAGGGATACATTTTTCTTTTCTACATAAGCCTTCACAATTTAGTTCGTTTTTGTCATAATTTTTTATTTTCTTAAGAAGGTCAAGTTGATAATCATGAATTAGAAGCCTAGCCTTTGTATTGCTTGCCATTCAATCCCATCGACTAATCTTATCCATCATATTTATGTTTACCTCATCTTGCACCTCCTTCTGGACCAAAGTGTTGCATGAACTTTCAATTTTTTTTGGGAAACCTTTACTCTTCTAGGGTCCTCCACTTCACCATATTAAAATTATTCATCCATTTTTTTAGCCCTTATTATCCTTATTTTCCTACATTCATAGATCTACGTCTACATTTTCACCTTCTTATTTTATTTTGATGTGCCTTACCTCTATAAGGAAGCTAAGGTAGTAGAACAACTTCCTACAGTAATCTTGAAAGGAGGATAATGCAAAACTATACAAATCTTTAAAATAGTTATAAAAACTTAAACATAAATATCACCATGCCACAACATAGCGATTTATGTGGGGAAATCACTTTTGGGAGAAAATATCACACTAAAAGTATGCCTGACAATATATTATTTAGAAATCACAAAGATTACAATATACTTGCAAAGAAAGCTTCTCACAGGAGTATCACGAACTAGAGATCCAGAGGCAACAAAACAACTATCAAACTCTCATAATAAATCACAGTGCACAGTTGTAATATGATGCCCTCAGAAAATAGGGTTTCCTTTTAGGAAAAGAAAATCCAACAAAATAAATACCATCAAATCTAAGACCTAATGATGAAAAGTTTAGATTTACAATAATAAAATATGCACAAAATTGGGCTTTTAGGTGCACTACCCCAAAACCCTTGCCAAGGTGCATGATACCTAGTCCCCCAAATAAGAGGTCATCCCCTTAGAACCTCGAAAGGGGATTACCCCCTCACAAACCTTGAAAATCATTATATTAACCTATTATAATCTCGAGGCTGAGACACCAATTTTTCTGAAAACCTCTCCTCCTACAACCTTCTATTTTTTCCTCCTTGCTTCACTTCCCTCAAGGAATCAACTACCTTATTTACTCCTTCTACAATAGCTAAAATTTTCACCTCTACCATCCTTCTTGTTGATGGCATCTTGTTTCCCTAAATATCTTTTCATTTCTCTTCTTCATACTATAGTCCTTTTAGATATACTATCCATTTCTAGAGGGACGCACTCACAATCACTTATTATAGGGTTTCTTGCAAACCCAATATAAGGTCACTATCTTTCATTCTAGAGTTGTAGCTACAAGGGCTTGAACACAAAATATCAACTCACCAAGTACTTAGATATGCACACATAAAAAATAACCAATTTAATATAGAGAAGAAAAAATCATGAATATTTAGCATTCATAGAAGAAATGAACATTTTAAGAATTTTTCTTTTTAGAAAGGTAATATTGAATTATTGGTTGAAGCCAACACTTACTCACTAAAACAGTATAACTCTAAAATATTTTTTTGTGTGTGTGTCATTTGAAGAAAATGGGGACTATTAATTCACAAATATATGAGCATGTCTAAGATCATCATGGAAAAAATAGGCCCTTAAGTGGCGAAAACTTTAGAAAAATCAGAGTTAGGCAACTTGATGTAAAAATTTGAATAAGTTATCTATATTATTTTAAAAATATGTAAGAATATAATCTGTAGCAAATTAAATGTAGCTTTTAAACTACTAGGTTTATTTATAAAAAAAAAAAAAAATGGTGAAAATTTGAGATTTCAATGCAGTAGTACTTAAACTTTGGGAAAAAATAAGAAGTAGGTGTCTATCAGACCACCCTAACCACAAAAAATTGATTACATTTTTTTATAATATTTTAGATATAAGTAGAGGACACATCTCGATGTGATGCATACTTTTTTGCAGTTTTTTTACAAGTAAATAATTAATTATGAATTTTTTATTATAAATTTTCAAAAATATAAAAACTTGTATGTTTGACCATCTTAACTTGGTAAAAACTTCATGAAATTCATTTTTTTTTAATCCTATAGTATGCAAAGCATAGAATGTGACGCATGTTTTAGATTCAAAAATCGTGATACTGTTTGAAGGCTATAGATGTTTTTCAATCAACCTATCAATCATGGATTTAGATGTAATTCAAATAGAAAATGAGTAATAATAATTTATTAAATTCAAAGTAAAGCATACTTTATATTGGTGGAAAGCTGAGAATCTCCTTTAAAAACCCTTTTCATTTCATCAATTTTGGGTAAAAGAAGTCATCAGCCACATACCCTCCATATACCAGTCATATCGCCAGTTTTTGGCCCATCATGATCCTGCACATAACCATATCTTCAAGATATTGTGTCAAGCATTTGAATCATTTCACATATTTATTTTATGGAAAATATGGCAAGAAATGTAATTTAAAACATGCTAGTTTTGGCCTTTGAAGGGGATAACTTTACAAAATGGTGTTCTAGGATAAAATCCCTACAGAGATCTATATATTTATTTGGATATTATTCAATAAGGGTATGTGGAGCTAGCAGATATAAATGTGTTTAAGATATTAAATTATCAACAAAATAGGGAGTTAAAAGAAATGTAACAAAAGACAAAGAAGCTTTATTTTTTATTCAATGTACAATTAATAAAGTAATTTTTTTGCAGAATAATTAGTTCTATTAATTCTAAGAAAGCATGAAAAAAACTCATTAATTCATATCGAGGTGCACAAACTAGAGAGTTACAAATAATGAGGAACTTTTTTGACATGTAAAGATGGCTACTAGTTAATCTATGAATGATTTTCTAGCGAAGGTAGAAGGTCTAGTAAGTCAAATGAAAGATTTAGAGGAAGATGTAGATGAAAACCATGCCCTTAAGAAAATATTAAGGAACTTAATTCTTAAAATTTATGTTGTGGTTTGTACAATTGAAATTTCTAAAGTTCTCACAACCATTCAAATAGATGAATTGGGTGCAATTTTGTTAACTATTGAAGAAAGAATGAAAGTATTGAGGAAATATTATAGCAAACATTTTTGTCTAAAACAAGTATAAGAAGAAGAAGAAGAAGCACATTCTTTAGGAATCATAATAAAGATGACTATAATCATAAAAATATATATAAAGGGGAATCTATCATTTTTTGGTGATGAGTTTTAATATGTATATTTAAAGTTGTTATTTATCACTTGTGATTTAAGTGATATATATTTGATTTTTACATTCTTTTCCTATGGATTTTTGAAATGGTTATTTATCAATTGTAATTTAAATGACAAGCTTGCTTCTCTCTTGTTAATTAATTTCAATTTATATAATTAAAAGTGTTGATTTGTTTTTACATATCTAAATTTCAATCATGGATGATTGGTTGATATTAATTTGTTTATGGAGGACTTCTGTTTTAATGAATAGTTAAAAAATGAATTTAACAAAATGTTTATTCATAAAAGAAAACAAAAACCAAAATAACTTGCACTAGATAAAAGTAATTATTTCTTATAGATACAATTTATCTGATGGACATATTACAAATAAAAATGTGGAATAAAATTATCTTGCAGATTAAAGCTTGGGGGAAGAAAATGAATGATAGAGACCCTCCTGACTCTACTGGCACTACTTTGGTTGCGTAATGGCCTTTTCTTATGTTATGTTTGTAATTATAGACTTCTAGGCTAGGCCCATGTGACTGGTTTTTTGGATTTTCGAACACTGCCCATATGACTCTCAGGGTGTGCCTTCTTACCACCCACCTTTTTTGTGAATATGTATTTTAATCTTTATAATTAGTATAGATTAATGCATATTCTTTAAAATACTTGCTATGCCAATTCAACTTCCCATCTTGTTTAGATACATGCCTGGGATTCTAAATATTAAACACCCAACTACTCTACGCGTTGTAGAATACACACATATTTTTTTATTGAGAAAAATGTTGAGATTACAATGAGAATGCAGTGAAAAACTGCAAGAGAAACTTACAAGAACACAATTGTAACTCTAGTAGCAAAATATAACATACTACAAAATCCAAACAATAGTAGCATAAAAAGACATGGCAAACTAGCAGTGGTTAGTAACAAAAACTTTAATCATACAACAATATAAGATAGATACAATTACAAAAATTACATGGTGAACCAACCTCTAACTACCAGAACAAGTGGTAGAATACACACATTTATAATGCCTAGTTTATCCTGTTCTCAATATCTTCCACTTATTATTAGTACTTTTCATTAGCATAGTACTATTGTAATGAGTTTGGCTTTTTTTAGTTAACTAGTTATTAATAACTTAGTTTTCAGCCAATCAGAAACAACATTTAAAAAAAATTAAAATAAAATCCAATTTTGTAAAGTCAATTTGTAAGATATTTAACTTTACAAATTTAAAAAATTATTTCTTGCGCATATGATTGGTTAAAAAGTTATGTGTGTGTTATATGATAGGTTATTTTATATTGTAGGTTCTCCTTTAATCTATATATATATATATATATAATATAAATTATTATGATTTTATGTATTTATATTAATATATGTTATAGGTTATATATATTATAATCTATTTTATTTTAACCATCTATTTTTTATTATAATTGAATCATTTATTTAATTTTCCAATTTATATTTTATATATAATCTCATATTTTTTCTTTGGTTAAATTATCATTGTTTTAAGTTTTAGTATATTTTCCTTTATATATTCCTTCATTTCTTTTAATAATTTTGGTAATTGTTCCTCAATCAATTTGTTATATAATTCATCTTTATAATTCTCTTAGAGTTATTTATTCACTGTTTGAGACATTTAACATTTAACCTTTTTTGATCCATTTATTTGTGTTATATCATTTTTTTTGTTTATTTTCACTTTTACTTCATTTTTCAATCTCCTCACTCCCTACCCTCTCCCACTAATTAACTATTCTTAAGGTCATTTCTACAATCATATTCTTCATTATCCTCTTCCTATGATGAATCATTGAGTTAGGGTTAGGGTAAGGACATTAGAGTTATTTATTCATTGTTTGAGACATTTAACTTTAACCTTTTTTGATCCATTTATTTGTGTTATATCATATTACTATATTATTCATTCTTATATTATATCTTCATCATTTCTTTTCCTATTTTCACTTTTACTTCATTTTCCAATCTCCTCCCTCCCTACCCTCTGCCACCACTTAACTCTTCTTAAGGTCATTTCTACAATCATATTCTTCAATATCCTCTTCCTACTCTGAATCATTTAGTGTGATTTGAAATGTCAATTTAAAATAGCATACATAGTTTAATCTAGAAGTGTTTACTCTATCATTCATGGACTTTGAAAAAATTATACCATCTATAATCATTGATTCGTTAGTATTTAACAATTATTGATTTGAATGAAGAGACATAGTTGCACTTATGTCTACTATGAATCAAATTTGATAATTTAATATAATATATTTTATTTTTTAATAAATATATATATATATATATATATATATTAAATTAAAAATAAAAAACTTGTAATAAATAATCATTTTAAGATATACAATTTTATATTAATAATAAGAGAAGAAACATAGCCAACATGTAATATCTAACTTTTAATGATTTTTAGTATATATTATGTTCATTTTGTTTATAAAATTTATTTAATATATAATAATTTTTAATTTAACATTTATTTAATACACCCTCAGGGTTAACACTCTAAGGAATAGATGGACAGGAGCAGTGGAAATATGCATAGAGGAAGCAGTTTGAAAACTACAGGCAATGGAGAGGTTGAAACTAATAAGGACGATGGAGATCCAGCTACTGATGTTGGGGCCTTGTTGCTCAGGGAGGCACATATGGTATCTATGCTTCTACTTTGGCCTTGTCTTGGCTGGATTTCTCCTGAATGGTTCAGGAGGTTTTTTTCCTACACTTCTATTGGTGTAGTTGTTGGTGATGTCAATGGTGACCCTGGTGGGGGTTTCCCACTAGCTTTGCAGTCATTGGTGGTTGTGTCTAGAGATCTTTGGGTTGTTGTTCCTAGTTTGGGGTGAGGCTATGTTGGGAAGGAGTTTTTCCTTTGTGTCTCCTTGTGATTCCCTCCCTCTTTTCCTGTGGTGTGTGGGCATGGGTGTGTGAATGTTGATGTTTTGTGCCCCTTTATGCCTGTGGTTGTTGTTGTGTGTGGTTGTCATTGGACATTGCCCTTTCTTCTTCCTTTGGTTGCCTCTCTTGGTGTTGGTGAGTTTGGGTTTCTTTGAGGAAGTTTAGGTACAGATTGGGCCTCTCTTTGTTCCTATTCGGTGTAATAGGAAGGCTTGGGGATCTTTATTGCTATTCTAGTTTGTTTCTAGAATCCTCTTGGATGTCCTCTGCATTTTCTTGACCCTTGTTTGGTGGCTCTGTTCTGGGGTTTTTTGTTCCTAGATTTTCTTGAGCTCTTCCTGGCCCCTCTTTGAGGTGTGGTGGTGTTTCCCACTAGTTGGTTGTTGGGTTTTGTGGCTTTTCTATAGCTCTAACCGGAGTGTTGGGGTTGCTTGGTGTGCCTTCTTGTTGGCCCTTCTCCTTATTTCCTTCTTGTTTGGGTTCCCCTATTTCTCTTGGGGGTTGGGTGTTCTCAGTCACTCTCGGATTGAAACTTTGCATTTGGTGGACTTTAGGTTTGTGGTGCTCTTTGTGGCCTTGTTTTCTTTGACTAACTTTTTGTTGTGGCCTTGTACTTTCAGGCTAAATGTCTTTGGATCCTCCTTATTGAGGATGGTTCTTTTTCTTGTGCCTCCCTAGTGGTTGATGCTAGGGTTTTTGGTCTTTTCTTGGGCTAAACTGCTTCATGTTAGTATTATGTTGGCTCAGCTGGTTTGGCCTTATGTGAAGGCTTAGTGCTTTTTTCTAGTGTAATTTTTACTGGAGGATGCTATTACGTTCTTGGTAACTGAGTTAGCTTTCTCCTCTGGTCCTATGAAGGTGGACCTCCCTCAGATGTTCTTATTGAGGTGGACTTTTCTCCTATGGAGGTGGAGGGTGCTGGTGATTTCTGGCTACGGTGGTCTTGCTGTTGGTAGCATCCTCTCCAATAAAGGGGAGCCCATTCCTTTAGAGGTGTGTTTGGTGTTGGTTTCCTATCACCAGAGTGTTTTGATGGAGGTGTTGTTGTTGGAGCTATCCATGGAATTTTTGGGATCTTTGGTTCCTCTTGTTTTGTTGTAGGCTAGGTGGTATTCTAAGTTTCTTTCTATGTTCCAACATATTGTTCTAATTAGGGGTTTAATGGTGTTATACATCATTAATCTGGGTATTTTTCTTGGCTCTATGGTGTATTCCATGAGCGGCTAGTTTTTTGACGCATGGTTGATGCAGGTGGTTTCTTTGTATCTCTAAGGGTTTCTAGTCCTGGGTAAAACCATGTTGTATTCGGGGTCTCAGACCCTTGTTTGTTTGATTGTTGCAGCGGTTGTAGTCATGTTTATCTTTTAGAAGTTGTTGTAGTGCTGTTGTAGGTTTATGGTATATTTTTCTACAGCCCGCCTTTCCTTGTATTGGGTTCTCGGGCCCCATCAAAACCCGCTTTTACCTCTAATCAAAAAATTTATTAAATATGTTATTTATTTAAAATTTAGTGATAAAAAATAGGTTTATAGTTATGGATAGTGTTATGATCATAGTTAGGGTTAGAGATAGGTCAAGGATTAAGATAATGGTTTAAAATTTATTGTTAGAGTTAGAGTTAGGGATAGGGTTAGAGTTAGGGATAAAATTAGAGTTGGAATTAGAGTTAGGGTATGAGTTAGGGTTAGGTTTAGGTAATTAAAATAACTAATTAACATAACTTACATTTAATTTTTATCAAATTTAAAAAAATAATAATAACAATACTATTAGAGCAAGTACTAGCCACTAGTGGCACTTGTTTATTATTGAAATGACATTATATTTCAATGAACACTTATTATTGTCAGCATATGTACAAGATAAATGTTTTTTTTTTTTTGTCTTACATCTACACTGTGGATGCGAAACACATTTTTTTCAATGTCTTCCACTTATTACTATTTATTATTGAAATGGCATTGTATTTCTATAAACTTTTATTATGACAATAATTTTTAGTGATGGCTTTTACTATGTATTTTTAAAGTTGTTATTTAGCACTTGATGATTATTTATCAATTGTAATTTAAACGATAAGCTCTCGCTCTCTTCTCTCTTATCTCTTATTAATTTCAATTTTTGTAATTAAAAGTGCTTCAATTAGGGTTGGTTGGTCGATATTTTTTTTTTTTTGGAAGGCTTCTAATTTACAATACTTAGTTTATCTTTTTTTCAAAGTCTTCCACTTATTACGCTAAAGTAAAATATTGAAGAGTCATAACATTGAAGAGAAAATCATATTTCACACTAAAGCAGAAGATTGAAGAGTCGTAAGACATTTAAATTTGTAAAGATTAGGAGAGAAATTCGCTTCTAACTACAAATGTCACAAAGAATCTTTTGACACAAAAATTTACAACCTCAGAAATCATCCTAAACTTTGTCAAAAATGTGTGAGGAAATTTAGGATGTAAGTGTTTACATTCTAATAATTAGTATGTTCATTCTTGTACACTTACAATATGTTCAAACAATTTGACAGTTTCCCTTACCTAACGGTTTATTCATTTAAATTCTTGTCACTTGAAGTTTTATGAAAAATTTAAACTGTCAAAAAAATATTTAATTTAATTTTTTTTTTACATATAAAATCTTTTAAATTAAAACATTATTGATTTTATTAATCATACATATTAAATATAATTTTTTCTTTTTATAAATCTCTATTTTTAATTTAACATAAATTATTTGTAAAAGCCAAATAAAATTTCAACATGCTCACCAATAAAACTTGCTAATCACCTAAAAAAAAATGTTGTAAAATAAATGCTTTGAAAAAAGGTGAAAATTCTTGTTATGTTATTATTCATATGGATATCTTATATATATTTAGAAAAAATATAAAATTAGAAAATATTGATAATTAGAAATACATGTAAAAATCTTAAATTTACTTTACAATTAACAAGAAGTTTCTAAATTCATATAAAAAATAAATCTTGTTAAAATATTCAAGAATTTCAAAAACAATTATACTCTATTTTGAAAAGATTTTGAATTAATATATATTTTTATAATAAATACTATAAATCATATATATTAATATAAAGCAATACTAATTATTAGTAAAAATGTCAAAATCTTAAATTTATAGTGTCATATTTATGGTTATACAAAAATATAGCAAGTCAAATAATATAGTTTAATAAATTTCTAAGTTATATTTTATGGTCCAAAATGCAAAAAAATCTAGGCCATCAAATTCTAGGCCTGATCACATATTACTATAATGCATTTGTCTTATCCCTTATTAACTCAATTTGAGATCCCACTTAAATAATCTAGATAAAAAATCTTGTTTTTATTATCATCCAATCTAAAAAAGTATCGATTGATTAACTAATCCAATGAGTTAAAAGAAGAGCATTTGATTAAATATCATTGTTAGAGATTATATTCATAATGAAATGTAAAATTTTATTTAAAATACAATGATAATTAGGTTTTATATTGAATGAATAAATATATGGTAGGTTGTAAGAGGATGACTCATCAAGCTTGTTCAAATCCTTAATGAACAATTTTAACTCTACAATTATTACTCATTTTGATTAAAAAATATTAAATTAGATATGTTACAATTGCTCCAACTAAGGTGGCATACAAAAAAGACTTACAAATTGTATGACAAAGGCACTATAATGAACCTATGAGATATTGGAAACACACCATGATGATAATCAATTTCTAATCCATAATTGCATTCTATCATGGGCACCGCACAAGGATAGGATGAGGAAATGATCTATCTTGAATCCACACCATAAAACACCTTAACACACATGATGACACTCACAATGCCAACAAAAACATACACAAGTTGTGGCAAGCCACAAATTGACTAATTAGGATGACCTCTAGGTTCCTAAATAATTAGGAGGATGAGGTGACAATTTCCTTCAATTTACTTCATGAAAACTGTTGACGCCAAAAATTGATGAAGTAACAATGTCTTATGGGAAACTCAGTTTAAGGAGGACCTTTTGTGCTAAACTAAGTGACCTCTAGATTTTTAGAGAAGCTGGCTCCTTCTATATAATGAGTTTTGGAAAGGGAAAATGAAGCAGATATAATGAAACAAAGTCTAATATAAGGCCATGCCCCAAAATTACTGATGGGCACAATAAATCATAGATTTAAGAGCCTAAATGGTGTCGTTGCGTTCCAAAATGTCAGAGATTTAAAACTATAGCATAGATAATTCATTTACTGATATAAAATAATATTGTATACATCCTCGCTACTAAGAAGAGTCATTAGACATGATTTAGGTAAGCAAGCTTGTATTCAACATATATAGAAGTCTTTGAAATGAAATGCTTAAGATAGTATAGAGCACAGTTTACAGTTTAATCAAAGCATGAAAAATAGAAAGGTCGAACAATTGGCACAGTCTAACAATTTCTTACAAATAAAAATAGTAAAAGAGGCCTCATATCTTTTGCTAAAACCAGCGTATTTTTCTCAAAAATCTTGGACCTTCTCTCCTTGATAGAGAGAGTATATATAGCAAGAAGAAAAACCTCCCACTACCTTGGAGAACTGTACCAGAAAAGATTCTGCAATCCCCTACAATGATGCCTGAATCAGAAGATTCCCAAGGCCCTTACAATAGCATCGAGCTAGAACACAACATCTGGTCATCCCAGGCGTAGGCGCATCCCTCGTAATGATGGTGGAGGTCCCAGCTAGGCTCGAGGCGACAAGTGTCATCCACCGCTATAAATGACCATGATGAGCTGTTACCAATAGCATTATCTCCTTCAGCCAACTTGTCGCTTACTCCATAGATCAGTCGCAAGGCACGTGGCAGCCTTTCGCTGCCCACACGAAACCTTCTCCCATTGCTACCAAGAGATTGCGAAGATGCAACACGTGTCCAATGGGCAGATATCCTTATCGCAACGGAGGGAAAGTTCAATTAGCTAGTCGTCAAGGATGCATGGAAGTCTTTCACTACCCGTGGTTGTTTATTTCATCCCCGCATGAAAAACTTGTGATCTGCCACCATGTGGCATGATGTAGGACCCTTTGACACTTTTTAGGAATGACGGCTCCATGGAAGGACTCCGCAATCCAAAGAGTCTTAAGGAAATAAGAAATAAAAACCTTCCCACTAGTGTGACACGTGGACGCCCAGCATAGCTCCTTAGGACCCGAAAAGAAAGCTGCCACCCGAAGTTGAGAAGAGTATGTACACGAAGTGGTAGATGAAAAACTTGATGGAAAGCTGAATAAACTCAGCGATGCACAAACCGGTGCACACACAATAAAAAAAGAAACCCAAAGGGAGCTTGTTCAAATATTTATTTTAACAGCTTTTGGTGACTATCAAGGGCATTTCGAAAAAGGAACGGAGAACCCAAAAATCTCTTTGGTGCTGCAGACCAGAGCTTTATGCATAGGGCTGGTATAGTCAGAGTTTGGAAAGAGCCGCCTGCAAGGGCAACCATTCATTTTCGAGTGACTTTGCTATGCTGTGAAAATTTTCTTGTGCTCCACGTAGATCAATAGCTTCCTTGTGAGGTAGCACATCAAGTAGACCGATGCCTACTTATATATGAAAAAGTAGCTACAAGAGCAGATGAATGACTGCTTCAATATCGGCTATCGTTGGGGAGCTACTGAACTCCCTGAAAGCCTCCAGGTCATTTTCCTTTTGCTCAATAACCTTAGCAATCTGGGTAGTTGTGGCAATAGAGCCATCCTCGAAGAATGGGGATGGCAGCCCCATTTTGCTTAAATCGGGGAAACCTCTCCGTATGCCATCTAGTGCTTTACCTAGAAAAGTCATGGCTGCCTTAGTGCACTGGAAAGCAGAGTGACAATGAATGAATTTATTTGCCATTTGGGCAGTTGCGTCCCGATCCTCAATACCTGCTCCGGAAAGGATTTCATCAGAGATGGAGTATAGCTTGTTGAGAAAATTCCTCACCTCGGGAACCTTCTCCAGGATGAACCGTGGGAACTACTCCATTGTATCGTGAGCTTCTTGATTGAGCCTTGATGCTTTGTCGATAAATCAGAGAGTTAGCTACAGTGTTAGGCAAAAAGTCTTGATTTTCTCTTAGTGAGAAATGTATAATTGCCTAACTAGCGGAATGACATCAGGTTGGGCAGGGGAACGCAAAAGAGAGGCTTTAAGTGAAGTAATCTCCACATCTCTTGAAATAATGGCATTAACTAATTCTGCCTTTTTTCTTTTTCTCGGACGCCATCTACTCTGCATAGTTGCTCATTTCTTTATTCCAATTCTACTCAGCTCGGGAGTGGTTTGCTGATTGCTCCTCTATGGAAACCTTTGTCTCTCGGAGCTCCTCCTCCAGTTGAACTTTTAGGCCTTTGAATCTGGCCTCTTTCTCTTGTATTCTTTGCACACACTAATCTTGAAGGCACTCTAATTCTTCACCTTTTTGTGTCATCACCTGACTATGCTCAAAGCGAAGGCGCTCAAGCTCTTCATCCTTTCGCCATAGGCTTTGCCACACTTCATTGTTCTTACTTTGCAACTCTTTTATTATGCTCGGGTCAATAGCCTGGGTCTTCGCAATTTCGCTCTG
This sequence comes from Sequoia sempervirens, assembly GCA_007258455.2. NCBI lineage: Eukaryota > Viridiplantae > Streptophyta > Pinopsida > Cupressales > Cupressaceae > Sequoia > Sequoia sempervirens. The sequence continues at coordinate 170,491 of VDFB02084211.1, read as the reverse complement.
AAGCCTACTCCTTTCATTTTTTGCTGCCAGCGCCCTTTCAGTCATTTAGGCGATATCTACCTCTAAGGATTTCTCCTTTGTTTCCAAAAAATTTACCCTTTCCCTAGCTACCCGGAGCTGCTCATCCTTTTTCTTTAACTGGTGACCAGTTTTGAGGAAGTCGGAAGTGACTACCTATTGTGTTTCCTCCATAATTTCAACCTTATCTTATGGTCGGGCTACCTTCATGTCGAGTCTGACAATATGTATCTCATAGTCTTCAGGTTGCATTTCTCCCTGAGGCTTGCTTACCCTTGGGTACATGGTCGGGAATTTTAATTCTTGTCGGGACTCATCATACAGAGCTTGCACTCTTGGCTTGGTAGGAGCATTGTCATCCTTTGCTTTGTGTTTCCTCATTCTATTCGCGCGTGCCTCTTTTCCACAATCTATTTGTACTATGAATTTGGCTGGCGATGAAACTAGCCCACCCACAAAAGGAGCACCAGTAGGTAGGGCATATGGATAGGTAACTTTCATAGGCACATGCATTTGCTTCTTCTAAAGAGTGACTATTTGTTGAGATAAGTGTGGCACGTTCCATATTTTGGTCTGAGAATGATCAGTAGGGCTAGGAATTAGTGGCGACTGAATCGGGGAATCAGCCATAAGGCTCATTGGCCGGGAAAGAGGAGTTGCTAACGGGGTGTTAGCTTGTTGCAATGGAAAGGGATCTATAAGCATAGCGGAAAAAGAATGGGCACCGACAGGGGGAACGTTTTCCAAAAGTGTTCGACAAGGGAAGTCTAAGCAGCGGCGGTAGGTGTGAGCTTACTTAGAGGAGTAATTACAAGCGGGTGGGCATGTGAAAACTAGGCAAATCATATCGGATAAGTTGGACCAAAAGCAGAAGGTAGAGGGCTTGAACTTATGGCAGGAGTCGCTAGTGGAGCAGGGGCAGATACCAAAGGAATGAGATGTAAGAGAAGAAAGTGAAATGTACCTGTTGACTGGTCGACGGTGGTTCCAGAATCATTCATGACTCCCCTGCAAACTCTGGTATGTGGCTAATAGTGGGCGCTTCTCCTCCTACAGGTTTTTGCAAAACCCCTCCGATAATACTTTCCGTGTGCTATCTTTTAGTAGGCGGACACTCACTAACATCGGTAGCCAAATCCTTCTACTGAGGTGTTAGTCTGGCTGGTTTAGTGGCCCAAGTGAGTGTATGCGAGCCTCTTCATATATTAAAATGCACATTCGTGGCCACATAGGCGGCATGCCTAGAGACATTGCCCTTTTGTACTGAGGAGGACAATGCCGCCGCTTCCTCTTCATGCTCCTCAGATTCCTCCCCCTCTTTGCTCCTATCAATACTAGAGCTCAGGCTGGGGTGGCCTTCATTCCACCATCTTTCAAATTCTAGGTCATCCTTTGCTTGATTGTAAAGAGTATCCAACTGTGCTACTTCCTGGCGAAATGTCTAGAAAGCCTTTATTTTTTCGTCACTCCATTCCTTATCCCTCTTCAACCTGTTGTACATACTACGCTCTATGGGAACATTATTCTTGGCCACAACTACAGGAAAGTAGAACTTGTGCCAGGGGCCTCTAGTGTCCAACATAGGGATTTGCACTAATTCAACAAAATTATCATCTCTATTTGTTCATGGATTAAGCCGCTTCTCCCAATATGGTTGGGAAACATGGGTAACTTTCATATGTGGCTCTGGTAAGTCATTGAGAGGGTTGTATTCCCACCTATCGTTTACCAGTACCAACCCTAGATGTGTCATTTTGTCCTTTAACAACTGGTGTGATTATTTTTTACGCAGAGTTACCGACTTGAAATTCTTTGGACAAGTGAAGAATCCCTTCCTCTTGACCTTTTCGCTACTACAGAAAGTGAAATCAATGACACACACCTACCAGAATATTTCCAGCATGAGCACTCTATTGGTAATGCAAGCTGGGAGTAGGAACGGTTTGTAAGTAAAACCCTGCATTCAGAGGATAGTAAAATCCTTGCCTAAGAACCAGTCACAAGCAGGGGTGTAGCTCTGCATGAACCTGGTCTGCTCTTTATCGAGCCAGATAATATCACCTTCTCTGATCAAATCATTCAAAATCAAGGCTATGAAATAGTCTGCAAACACATAATAATCATACGATGCAGAAAGGAAAGGTGTCCATGTAGACACTAGCTTTCTTTTATTTTGCTCATCAAAAATTGATAGCGGAAAAAATTGGGTGAAGAAATCTGGATTCTGATGCAGAAACATGTGGACCAGGTAGAAAAGAAATCTAAACTTCCTTTCCGCTTGATAATTCTCAATTTGCTATTTCATTTCTTCAACCATGAACTCAACAAAATTATACTAGAAGAGTTTGTGTTGCTTGCGAAATTGCATTGCCGGTCCCAGCTGAAAAGCCTCTATCTTCTCATCGGATTCTCAGCCACATACAAATGCTAGCATGGATATGGCATCTTGGAGATCATTTCAGAATGCACCATGCGACAAAGGGATACTTGGCGCTTTAGCGGCCGCGATACCTTTCTTACTAGTCTCTTCTAACAAGAACTCTAAGCTGGTTTTCATCTTCCTCCATATTTTTTCTCCCTTGCTTGGGCAAAAGGGCTCGATGTTCTCCTTCCTCCTACTTGGATCCAGGATACATAACATATGCTAGATGGCCTCTGGGTTGATATTCACTCTTAAGTTATAGCCTTCAATGTAATGGGTATCAGGATTATAATGCTGAATAGCAGCATTGACCACTTCTGGGCAATAGTGCACCAATGGGACCATGTATTGTGGGAGACCACTATACTAGACTCTACTTGCCATGGATTGGTCTGCCCTTGATGCTGATAACTTTGCACAAGCTGACTCTCTGAGGGACTTAGGGTTTTTCGCGAGCCTTGGGTCATAGATATTGTCCCATTCCTCTTCAACTTTTTTTTGGTTACTCCATTTCTTGGGTCTATCCAGCTCCTCCATGTAGGGTCTTCTTGTCTTGCTAGGTATACCAGGTGTGGCGTATGCCACATCCTCATAAATATATACCTCTACTGAAGAACAAATAGCCGTCAATAGTTCCTAGCTAATTTCCTCCTGCATTAGCTGAGTTGAAGTTTTTGACATTCTTCCTCCCTAAAGATTCCTGCAAGTTCTTGGATAACTGTGACTATGCTCAACTCTAGATAAACAGACAGAAAACAACTCAGCACCTATCCTGGGCATTTGTAAAATGACTTTGAAATATTAAGCATTTTCATGCAATAATAACAACCTTTCCCAAGGGTGGTAGGTGAAAGCAAGCCTTTTGCATTTAATTCGGCATGTACCGTTAATCTTACAACTCATGCAAGATGAACTGATTGCTATTCTGAGGCGGCCAAATTTCATTATTGCATTTGGGTGATCGTGTGATACGCTCTGATCTCCTTGGAAATTGAGTTAGCAACTGGCTTGCCAACCCTACGTTAGCATGCACTAGCAATTAATATCTGGCTGGAATGATTACGCCAAGCAAACGATCACCACCTGAAAAGATATGAGTATCGCCTCGGGCTTTGGGATGCGCTTGAGAGATGACACAATAGCATATGACCATACGTCTCTCCGCCAACAAGCGCCACCTTTTTAAAACTAATTAATTAGCTTCATTTAATTAAGCACGCATCGAGCCATGCATCACGGATGTAACTGGCCTAAAAATGTGAGCAAATGCAGACTTGTCCTTCGAGATAGCAACTAGCATAACACCACTTTTTTTAGTGGCAGATTAGCATGGGTCTTGTCAATTTTTCTGTAAATAGGCCAGTAAGTAGTAAGCAAATTATACTTAGCTTTTGAGAAGTGATAGGCTAGTAGCTGAGTTTTAAGCCAGTCTTTTCATAGGTTAGGTGGTAAACAATTTTGACATTAGCTCAGAGGTCTAGGGACAGTGTCAGGGCAATAAATACCCCAATTCGTCTAACCTCGTATAAGTCACAGACGGCATTTCTAGGGGATATTTCAACTAGGAGGCTGAAAAGGATGACAAAGAACAAGCATTCTCTGGTTCTGGTAGCCATTAAGTGGGTGTTAGGCAAAGATTGCATAGAATACAAGGATAAGTATCAGGTGAATACCGACGTATGCTCCCACTTTGTAGCATCCATGCTGGACATTTCCGTTCCCCGGCCACTGATCCTGAAGCTGGTGAAAGAAATCTTCTTGAAGAAATACCTGAATGGTCTTGGAGAGGTCGTTGCGCATGCTTCCTATGGGATAGGTCTGCCAACAGCTAGCAACCTACATCATTATATTGAAGAAGCTATCGTCGTTTGGCTACCATTTCCCAGCGGATTCCGCCTGCAGACCCATGACCAGCACCAGTAGAGGGTTACTCAGGCCCTACACTTCTTGTTTTGAAGCTACAACGTCATACCTTTCTACGACGTAGAATGATATACTGACTTCAAGAATCTAGTGTTTCCACCGCCAATGGCGATTGTGCCAAATGATACTGCCAGTACCGCTGAGGAGCCCGTGGATGAGAAAGAAGTGGATGCTGCAGTGAATGAATCAATTGCTGCCAATCATGCCTTAAGATAGACAACCCCTTTGCATGCTGTTCAAAATGTAACTCTCTTTGCTGTATATAAGCCTGATAAAAGGCTATCATATATAATATACCTCAATATGCTTGTATATTTTGGAATACGGTGCCCCAACCATTTTGTAACCAAAGAACATATATATAAATATATATCTCTCATTTTAAGGAAAATCCATGCTCTTTCTTGCTTCTATGTTTAAAATTTTCTAGGCTTGCAAGTTTTATATGCTATTTCTTCGTTCATGAATGCATTTTGTGTAAAGAAACCCTGGTGTTTCACCTGCCAATGATAATGAGTAATTTTGTAGAAATACAAACTAATTTAAAAATAAAAGAACTGGCCAAACAAACGGGAAAGAAAATAAAAGCACTATTTACATATGTACAAAATGGAGTTTAATGCCTAATGGAAGAACTTAAGATGAATCCCATTGACCGGGATTCCTAACAGTTCCTGTTCCATATTCTCCTGCTCAAAAGCATTGTGTTGTTTGCACCGAATGATTTTAAAGGGTCCATCCCATAGGCTATCAAACTTACCATGCTGACCTGGGTTTGTAGCCTTGCTATCATATTTTAGCACTAAGTCCACTTTTCAGACCTTGGTCAGAAGCCTTCTTGTCAAACCATCGTTTGACCACTTGTTGACAATTTGTCATTGCCATTAGGGAATTCTCCCATTTTTTCTTGCACTTCCAACAGTTCAGTGAGCCGAACCTCCATGGCTTCATTTTGTTCGATCTCAAGAGATTTCAACAATTGTATTGTCGAAATCTCCATGGAGATGGGTAATAGTGCTTCTTTCCCGTATACCAATTCATAAGGCAAAGTCTTAAGGACTTGCTTAGGAGTTATACGATTTGCCCAGAGCTCTTTTTGGAGATTATTATGCCATTCCCTCTGGTGCTCTGAGCCAACCTTTTTAAGGAGTCATACTAAACTTTTTTTCATCGACTCTACTAGACCATTTCCCTATGGGTAATAGTTTGATGATGTTTTAAGGAATATGCCATTCTTTAATGCAAAGTGACATACCTTTGTACCTAGGAATGCTCTGGCGTTGTCTGAAATGATCATTTTCGGAGGACCGAACCTTATCACCAGTTCTTTGAGGAAGTCTACAATCTCTATTTCTATTGCACCTTTAAGGGGAATAGCTTCCATCCACCTCGTGAAGTAATCTGTAGCAGTTAGAATCCACTTATGTCCGGCACTAGAAATCGGGTTAATCATTATGATGAAGTCCAGGCCCCATTGCGCAAACGGTTCATCTACCACTATAGGTCTGAGGGGCATTGCTGAATTCTTCCTTTTCTCAATGAAGAACTGGCATTTTTTACAACCTCTTACCAGCGAGTGGGAGTCGCTAAAAAGTGTAGGCCAGTAATAGCTAGTGCACATGATTTTAATTGTGGTGGTCTTAGCAGAGAAATGCCCACCTTCATCGCTATTGTGGAATGCTTCGAGGATCCTTTGCACCTCCTCTAAAGTAACGCATCACAAGAGAACACCATTAAAATTCCTTTTGAAAAGGACTCCTTCTATCAGTGTATACCCGTAATTCTGAAGCCGGTAATACCTTTTTTTTGGGATGGGAGGCTTGGCGGATACCTTATGGGTTGCATGAACCTCACTCTATCAGTCAGCCAATTACCATTCAATGCTGATTCATTTATCAAGATGAGCTTTGGCTGCCCCTCTGCGGTAGGTACCTCCTCATTTTGTGCCATATACTCACACAATCCTCTTCCTTTAATAGTCTTAGTAGGCCTGACTTCGATGTCGTATTCAAGGATCTTGGTGATCTAATTAGCCCTTTTTCTGTGATTTCTTCTTCCATGATCTATTCACGCACACTAGAATGTGTGACATATACCAGAACTTTGTTGCAGAAAATTAGATGGCGGAATTTTTTAAGTCTCTTCACTATTGCAAAGGCCTATCTTTCGACAAAGTTATAATTCACCTCATATTCTTTTAGGGCCTAGGAATAGAATGCCACTGGATGTTCTCCCTTTCCTTCCCTATCCCTTTGGGTTAGAACAGTAGCAATACTGGACTCGCTATTGAAAGCATACATTTAAAAATACTTGCATTGATCTGGATAAACTAGCACCGGGGCTGTCGAGATCACTTCCTTGACCCATTCAAAAGCTCCCCAAGCTTCCATTGTCCACTTGAAAGCTTGATCCTTTTTCAGCATTAGGGTGATTGGCCTAATCATTCCCGTAAAATTGGAAATAAATTTACTAACGAAATTTACTTTGCCCAGGAAAGACTGGAAACCTTTCTTATTTACCAGAAGGGGAAGTTCTTTGATAGCCTTTACTTGTTCAGGATCAATTGAAACACCTTCTTTAGACACAACATGCCCCAACAGCTTACCCTGTGGTACTTCGAATACACATTTCTTTGGATTTAGGGTAACCTTGAACTCCTGGCATTTTTGAAAAACTAATTCCAAATGATCAAAATGATCATCTTTAGATTTAGAGAACACAGTAAGATCATCCAAATAGATTAGAATAAACTTATTGATTAGTTCACCAAATGCGATGTCCATCGCCCACTAGAATGTTGCCCCTGCATTGGATAAACCAAAAGGCATTTTAGCATATGAAAATGTTCCCCACTTTGTGGTGAACGTAGTCTTGTGCTGATCTTCTTCTTTAACATGAATCTGGTTATAGCCAGAGAAACCATCTAGCAGAGAGAACATTTTTGATCCTGCCACAGTTTGTAGGATTGCCTCCATAGAGGGCAACTGATAGTGGTCCTTCAGAGATGCTCTGTTCAGGTCTCGAAAGTCCACACATAAGCGGATGTCACCATTTTTCTTTTAGACTAGTACCAGATTCGATACCCAAGTACTATGCTTGATTGGGAAGACAATGCATGACTCAATGAGTTTGGTTAGCTCTTGCGCCATTAGGGCCTCAACTTTAGGGTTGACTAGCCTTTGTTTCTATCAGACTGGTTTCATACCTTCTGTTAGCTCAATAGTCTACTAAATGATGCTAGGATTGTAACCCTCTAGATCATCGTAGGACCAAGCCACTATTCCATACTTTTCACAGAAACTGATGAGCCTCTCTTTATCACGATGTGGGACATCTTTTCTACTAGAAGATTCTTACCATCAGAGATCAGAAGTTCCTCATAATCACTTGTCTGCCACAAACTTTTTCTTATCATTTCGGGCATCATTACAATCAAAATTTTTTTTGAGAGTAACCAACCCTTTCAGAAGTTTATTTGATTTCAGCTACATAATTTGTCCTTCATAAGCCTCGGCGATCTTTGGTTGAAGTTGATTAGCAAATTCCCTCGAGTGCTAGATAAACGAAGCGATGTGTTCATCACTCTCAAAGACTTGCCAACTCTGATCATTGTCGGGGACCGCTGGTCAGATTAATACCCGTACTAAATATTCATTTCGAAGCAAGTCAGAGACAGGATCAAACTAAGCACCAATCATTGCCATATAGTCTGCCTCACTATTTTGTCTTCGGGGAATGGTTTGAATGTTGAAAGCTTCAAAACTCTCAATCAGGTCCCATACTCGGTGCCAATAGGATCTCATACGAACATTTTTTGCTGTGAAAATTCCTTGGACCTGGTTAACTACCAGTTCAGAATCTCTGAACACAATCAATTGCTTAATGCCCATTCGTTCCGCAAGGCTTAGGCCTTAGACTAACCCTTCATATTCAGCCTCATTGTTTGAACAGGTGAATTGAAAGTGGAAAGACCTCAACAAATTTTCATTTTATGGGGATATTAGACATATCCCTGCTCCAGGACCTACTTTGCTTCTTGCTCCATCAAAATACAATGTCCATATCTCATTTGCTTGGTTACCGTCGGATTCTTTGGCAACCTTTGGAAGCACCTGGTCTTCGTCATAAATTACATATGTGCCCAATCCTATAGCATGATAATTCCCGAAAGGGTCATTGCTTATGTCCTCACTCAAATGAGCATCTTCTTTATCATTCTGATCTCCACTCACCTTCTCTTCCTCTAGCAATTCAACACTATACATTTCTTGCTTAGTGATAGAAGTATGCGCTGCTTCAAAATTGATCAGGGCCTCATCCACCACATGTTCAAAATGTAGGGTCTCCAATTCTATCTTCATTTTTGTGCTATGCTTGGTCCTAAGTATCAGATGTGACCAATCTAAAGATAAATATCTGCCCACCTTTGAAGTAAATTCTCGGGATAGACAGAGACCAAACATATGAGGAACATCTATGATCACTATATCCTACGAAACTGTGATACTTGGGCAGGTGAATAGAGTTAACGGAAGCACTTTGATGACACCTACGGTTTCAACTCTATTTCTATCAAGATGCATCACCCCTCTTTTCACAGGTTCATATGTGAGGCCCAAAGCTTTGGCTCTCTGTTTAGGCATAACTATTGTACTAGCGCCAGAATCAATCATAGTGTTGTGTAATAGCTTTTCCCCTACAATGAGAGTTAAGAAGAAGGGTTGAGGTTTCAACCTACCTCTGTCATCGGCAGGAGATTCCTTTGTATCGTTTGCAACCACCTTTGGTGGTTGTATGTGGCAACTGACCTCTACATTGGCCGAAGGCTCTATTAATGCCAGGTTGACCTCCTCTTGAAGCACCATTTGTAATAGCATCTTTTGTTCTGGGATAGCTAGGATGTCCCATAAAGACATGTTAGCAAATGATTTCTTCAATTGCTCTACCATATTAAAAGGTGGCAAACTCGGTGACTTTTTCTCTTTGGTTCTTGCTATAATAATCTCCTTTCTTGGTTGAGAAGATGAAGGGATGGTCTAAGCACTAGGAATTTGATCAGACACGCCTTTGCATTGTGGACTATCCGGGTGTGAAATAATAAGCTCACTTGTGAATCTCCTCTTTGAGTGTGTGTTATAGTCAGATTGCACCTGCGGTGTTTTGGATATGAATGTGTCATTAGCAAACACCGTTTCCTCATATTCCATCCAGGAGAAGAGCGCATGATTAGGAGCAATATCAGACTCTTGCTCTAAAGACATTCCTTGCATTTGCGCAGTAAGGACCACACTCTCCATTGGTGAGGCATATGCGTATCCTCCATTTTATACTATAGTACCTTGACTACATTGCTCTGCCACCTTCTATTGTAAGTTGCCATGTAGACAATTTTAGGGAATGTGTGCATCATTGCAGGGGAAGCACCATGGATTGATGTCATCAATAAGATTGTTTTATCCCACGGATAATTCCCTACTTGAGCTTGAAGATGTGCTCGTTAATGGAGAAGGCACCAGCATTATTTGATTTGTAGTCGAAGTTGGTGGATTAGTGCGAGGCACACCCTGATACTGATTTTGTTGATAAGTAGACCGCCCACCTTGATAGTTTTGATATGCGGGCCGCATGGGCGTTGCTTGGTTCCACTTGAGAGTTGTTATGTTGTTTTCCATGGTTCACAACATCTCCTTAAGGCTGCTTATTTCATCTTTGGAAGAACCTGATGTAGAAGCCAAGTTTTCAGGAGCGGCCACATATGAGTACATTGGCTAGGCAGTTGCTGGTGCACTGGTCGATGGGGCCTCTTGTGCAGAAGTTGATAATTTAGGAAATATCAGCATAATAGGTCGAGGAGGCAATTTTCCACAATCTATCAAATGATTCTCGGCTTTGACAATGGTACCATAAGCATTTGGTAGAGTGGCACCTCCCAAAGACTTGATCATCATAAAAATGTCAGGATTAATGGCGGATAGCCACAGGGATCCTTTGCCAATTTGAGTGAAATCGGGCATTGAAATCTGTTAGAGCCTCTTGGGGGCTCGTCTTATGATGGATAGCTGATAATATAATGAAGAATGATGTCTGTCATTTGAGAACCTTTCATAAAATGGATCTACATGCTCATCCCACGTGCGAATTGAATTAGGAGTTAGCATTCGGTACCAATCCAGAGCCTTTCCTTTGAATGACGCAGCGAGGAGCCTCAGGGCTACATTTTGTGCTGTAATACCATGTACTAGAAAAACATCTACTACATCCTACAAATGTTCTACTGGCATTTTTGAGTTATCTCCGGCAAATTTGGGAATAACTTTCAGGGTTGAAACCAGGATAGCGCCCCAAACAGCGGGCACTACCGGGGCTACCAGGGGACTTCAAGCATCCCATGCTACGTAGTTTTTATTTGGGGCCGACAACATGGTGAGAGGAAAAGGTGGTGGAAATGGAACGGTTACCAGCTGATATGTGGTCTGGACTGTCCCTAGCGGAGGTACTAGTAAACCTAGGTTATTTGTAGTCTGGGATCTAGTTACAGGTCGATGGCTCATACACCCATCTAGAAAGCTATTTTATTAAGTTCAGGTCCCACTGGGCGTGCCAGAAAAAGAACAAACTGTTGACACCAAAAAATGACAAAGTAATAGTGTCTTATGGGAAAATTAGTTTAAGGGGGACCTTTTGTGCTAAATTGAGTGACCTTTGAATTTTTAGAGAAGCTGGCTCCTTCTATAATGGGTTTTGGAAAGGGAAAAGGAAGCAGATATAATGAAACAAAGTCTAATCTAAGGAAATGCACCAAAATGATTGATGGGAACATAGATTTAAGAGCCTGAATGGTGTTGTTGCGTTCCAAAATGTCAGAGATTTAAAACTATAGCATAGATAATTCATTTATTGACATAAAATAATATTGCATACATCCTCGCTACTACGAAGAGTCATTAGACATGATTTAGGTAAGCAAGCTTGTATTCAACATATATAGAAGTCTTTGAAATGAAATGCTTAAGACAATATAGAGCATAATTTGCAGTTTAATCAAAACATGAAAAATAAAAAGGCTGAACAATTGGCACAGTTTGACAGTTTCTTACAAATAAAAACAGTAAAAGAGGTCTCATATCTTTTGCTAAAACCAGCTTGTTTTTCTCAAAAATATTGGACCTTCTCTCATTGACAAAGAGAGTATATATAGCAGGAAGAGAAACCTCCCACCGCCTTGGAGAACTGTAATAGAAAAGATTCTGCAATCCCCTGCAATGATGCCTAAATCAGAAGATTCTCAAGGCTGTTACAATGACATCAAGCTAGAACACAGCATCTGGTCATCCTAGGTGCAGGCGCATCCCTCGTAATGATGGCAGAGGTCTCAGCCAGGCTCGAGGCGACAAGTGTCATCCACCACTATAAATGACCATGACGAGCGGTACCCAATAGTGTTATCTCCTTCAGCCAGCCCGTCGCTTGCTCCATAGATCAGTCGCAAGGCACGTGGCAACCTTTTGCTTCCCGCACGAAACCTTCTCCCATTGCTGCCAAGAGATTGTAAAGATGCAACACGTGTCCAATCGGCAGATATCCTTATCGCAGGGAAAGTTCAATTAGCTAGTCGTCAAGGACCTGTGGTAGCCTTTTGCTACCCGCAGTTGTTTATTTCATCCCCATATGGAAAACTTGTGATATGCCACCATGTAGCATGATGTAGGACCCTTTGACACTTTTCAGGAATGACGGCTCCACGGAAGCACTCTGCAACCCGAAGAGTCTTAAGGAAATAAGAAATAAAACCCTCCCGCTAGTGTGAAATGTGGACGCCTAGTGCAGCTCCTCAGGACCCGAAAAGAAAGCCACCACCTAAAGTCGAGAAGAGTATGTACATGAAGTGGTAGATGAAAAATTTTATGGAAAGCCAAATAAACTCGGCGATGCACAGACCAGCGCACACACAATACAAAAAGAAACCCGAAGGGAGCTTGTTCAAATATTTATTTTAACAAAAACCCAAAAAATACTCAAATAAAAGAGACAAACCTTGACCAAAGCTTACAATACTAGGCAGTAAAAGCCCTCCATCAAAAAAAATTATAAAGATCCATTTTTTCATGTAAATATGTTTTTATGCAAAGGCACAATTCTCAATGCAAAGGATGGAAAAGTCCTAATCAGGGGCACCTAACAAACAAGCTTTATTTTTTATTCAATGTACAGTTAATCAAACATTTTTTCTTAGAATAAGTAGTTCTATTCATTCTAGAAAAGCATGGAAAATATTCATTAATGCATACCAAAGTGCACAAACTACACAATTACAAACAATGAGAAAAAGTTTTGATATGTAAATATGACTACTATTTAATCTATGAATGATTCTCTAATAAATGTAGAATGTCTAGTAAGACAGATGAAAGATTTAGTGGAGGATGTATATGAAAACCATGTCATCAAAAAAATATGAAAGAACTTAATTCCTAAATTTTATATTGTGGTCTATACAGTTAAAATTTCTAAAGTTCTCACAACAATGCAAATAGATAAATTGGGTGCAATTTTGTTAACTATTGAAGAAATAATGAAAATTATTGAGGAAATATTATAGTAAGCATTTTTGTCTAAAACAAGTATAAGAAAAACAAGAACATTTCTTCAAGAATCATAATATAGGTAATTATAATCATAAAAATATATACAAAGACGAATCTATCATTTTTAATGACGAGTTTTGTAGTACCCCTCCATTTTGCTTATGTTTTATGTTAGCATGTTTTCACTTTGATGGACATTGGTACTTTGTTTTGGTGTATTGATCGCTGACTTTAGAGCGATAGTGGATTTATTTTGTGATATGATGATACATTGTATGGTGATAATTATTCCTGTCATGCTTTATGTTAGTATAGATGTTTACTTCTGATGTTATTGTTATCTATATGCTTATGGTAAATTAATTGTTATTTGTTTTTTTAGTTTGTTGTGATGTGTATTGGTGTGGAGAATGGATTTGCATCACTCGCTTATGAGTGCCCTGTGATTTTCGTGATTTTCTCTGGACGGTGTGTTTCAAACATGGATTATATATATATATATGTTATTTGTCTGATTGCAGGATTGCAGGTACATGACACTGACTCCACCTAGTTTCTCAGGTCTGAGAGTGTCAAGACTCAATGGAAATGTTGATTGCGAGGTAGTAACAAGGTTTTTCCTAGTCTAGTCTTAAACCCAGTCACAATATGTCGTTAGTTTAAGTCTGGTGTCTTTGGTTGCCTCATTTGTGTTTGATTGGATTATTTATTATGAAAAGAAAATTTTGTTAATTTAATATTAGATTAATGATCTATTTAATTTAATGTTTATTCAAATTAATTTTGGATAATTAAGATAAAAGTTTTATACTCTTTAATTAATTAAATTAGTTTATTTGGTTAAATAATTTAATCATTGTGATTAAGTTATTTTATTAAATTAATTAGTTAATTAATTAAAAGTTTCTTTTATTTGTGAGAATAGATTTTATATTCTTTAAATGTTTTGTGGGAATGAAATTTTAAATAAAAATAAATAAATAAATAAATAAAGAAAAGCAAATTGAATTTTGAATTTTGAATTCTTTAATTCTTTAATATGCATTGAATTCTTGATAAGGAAGAAAAGAAAGATTTTCCGTGAGTTTGTTAGAAGATATTTTCTTCTTGCCAAGTGTGTTAGTTAAATTAATTGCTTTTTCTTGTTGAGGATTCTCTCAGAAGATGTTATGCGGTTTGGGGAGAACAAGAAATCACTTCATGGGAAATAAAAGGAACAGGGTTCTGCTAAAAATATTCATTTGTGTAAATTTGTGATTTCCTTTGTGATTTGCTTAAAATTTCTAGAAGAGATTCTCAAATAGATTTCTATTCAGTTTTTGCATTTTTCTGGAAAGTGGGGGTTTGTAAAGAGCTTTGGAAGTTGCATGCAACAGGTAGAGCATCTCATCAACAGACAAAATCTTCAAGTTACAGGTTTTTCTCTATTTATTTATTTTGTTTAATTTCTTTTGAAAATATTTTCTGTGAAAAGAATTAGTAATGTGAAGTTCTTTTTAAATTTGTTAAATGCATGATTTCCTAAGAAAATTGTTTGTCAATGAAACCTCTGTTCTTCTTGGCAAATTATTTTGTAGAAAATTTTGTAGATAAAGTTGAGGAATTGGAAACCTCTGTTACAATCTCTGTTAAAAGTTTCCTGTAGAAAATATATTGAGTAATTAAATTGTGAAGGAAATCTTTTATTTGGAAAACTAAATTGAAACCATCTGTGATTGAATTAGAACTTGTTGAGGGAAAAATTGTGTATACTGCTAAATTTCTCAATTTCCTGATTAAAACCCTGTTGAAAGTAATTGCCTGATTTCAATATTTTATCTATCTTTTAATTGTGAATGTATTTATATTTATATATACATATATATATATATTTGAATATATATATATATATTTACATTCATATGTAAATTGTATTGTGATTATTTTATATTCAATGCAAAAAAAAATTTGAAATCGCCGTACAGGCGAAATAAGGGTTTGAAGTTTTAGAACACGAAATCTTTTTTCCAGAAAAAATAGTTTCATTTTTATTTTATTTTAATAGAATTATGAGTAAAGGGACCACAGGGGCTACCCCCACAGCCACCCATGAGGGGCGACGACTGTGGAGGTAGCCGACGCTGCCCACACAGGCAGCGCTTAGGCTGCCAACACAGCCGCAACCATTAGCGCTGGTTGTGTAAACATTCGTGGCCATATGTTTGGCTATGGAAATAGCAATACAAACCCTAATACGTATTGCTTAAGGAAATAATAAAATTCAAATTTTCATAAATTATATTTGTTTTATAAGAATTTACTTTATACGGATTTTAGAAATGGATTGGAGTGGATATAGTAAATCCTAATAATAGATTTCTATCATGTCTGAATTTTCTTTAAGTTACTTTAATTTCTTATTGAGAAAATGGGGATTTTATGTGGTTTCAAGTCTTCCAAATGTAGTCTCTTTAAGGGAGTTAAATTTTATAATGGGTTCATTTTTTTGAACAAACTAAGGTAGTGCACTTCGCTTTGTATGTTTTTTTTTCTACACCTAGATTCTATGAATAGGTTGTGATGTCTGATATTGGATGTTTGGTATGAAATGTGTTTTGTGCACTCTATCTACCTTAGTTAGTAAACTTAGATGCCTTGTGTTATTTTTAGGGGAGTGGCTCTTTGTGAGGGCTGGCACACAAAGTGCTGCCAGGGTAACTCATGTAGAGTTATTAAGTCAGTGAAAACTAAATCAACACATTAGATAGTTAAAAACTTTTAACTAGATTAAAAATCCTTGCTTATAGACTCAAGGGCTAGTTCAGTCTTGAGAATAAGTCGAGAAACCTGGAATTGGAAAATCGATATCTTGTTATTTTAAAAGATATTCGATTCCGCAACAGTTTGCATGTGGGGCCGGGTTTCGTAAGAGGTTACTAGGGTAACCCAAGTTGGGGGCCATAACATAGGAAGAAACACTAGGGTAACCTATGCAACGTTGTGATGACACTCCACCTAAAATAATAATAACCTTGTGAACTTAGCATAATCAATTATCTTAATTCTGAAAGCAATGTAACCAATAAGCTAAGTGTGTATTTGTATATATTTTCTATGCTTTTTACTTGTGTCTAGGGTTTGTAGGTTATGTCTAGGGAACCTTATTACTATCTCCTAGCATGGGGAGTGGACCTACGGGTACCACATGGTTGGGTGGAACATGCACCTTACTCCGTTGGGTCCCCAGTTCATGTTCGTGGCAAAGAGTGCTTCTTGGAAGGAGAGCTTGTATTTGGATATATGTACTTCCTTATATGCATCATTGGAAATTGTATATTTGTATCTCTCCTCAATTGTTAATGAGGTGAACATTTGTAATATGTAATTGTAAACATTTATTTGATCTACCTCATTATGGAAAATGAGTATTGTAATGTTATTTCAAATGTAATGTATGAAATAATCCTTTATGTATTTTATCCTTTCAATGATGTGAATTAAATGTTATTCACTGTATACTTTTAAGTTTATGAAAATTAATATATATGCAATGCTAAATACTAAAGTCATCTATGGGAATTTCAATTAGTGTGTCGTCGCGTTACTTAGGGAATGTTTGTGATTAGTTAAGTAAGTGTTTATACTTTAAAAAAAAAAATATTACACTTTCATAGACAATGCATCATTCTTTAGGTAACAAGACGGGGCATTACAGATTGGTATTAGAGCCAGGTTCTAACACTGGACGCTCTGGGTAATTGTGAACCCATTAGGTTGACCTAGTACGTAATATTGTTTTTGGTTAGCCTTGTCTGTTTGGTATCTGAGACTCATTTTTAGTTTTATGTGTAGGATCATGCCTAGGCATCATACTAGAGGTTGTGGTAGAGGTCGAGGTGGAGGCCATGGGCCAATCTCTCAGGTTACTCCCCCTCATAGCTCCCACGGGAGCGAACATGCCGAATAGTTGAGTTCTCGGCTAGAATAGACAAGTGAGGAATGGATTCCGATACAGCCAGATGTTGAGGGAGCTCAGTTGCGTCCCCTACTAGAATAGGTTCTTGCCAGACTTGGTCTGAGGTAGGAAGTTGATCAGGAGGTAGTTAGGGAGCATGATAGATCTCCTAGGAGGATTGTTAGTACTGTAGAGCAGGATGCCATAGTTGTAGGACACATGAGGGATTTGCTAAGGGCATGCCCTCCTACTTTTGATGGCACAGGTGGTGGTTTAGAGGAAGAGACTTGGTTATTAGACTTGGGTAGATGTTTTTCTATGCACCCCTACAGTAGCAATACCCAAGCTAGATGCACCATCATGCATCTGAGAGGCTTTTCCTCTACTTGGTGGCATTTGGAGGAGCAAAATCTCCATTTAGAGATTGGGTCAATGTCTTGGGAGATGTTGTTGGAGAGGTTTAGAGCACGGTTCTTATCTAAACATTGGAGGCAATGAAGAGCTGATGAGTTTCATGATTTGCGTCAGATGGCTCTATCTATTGAGCAGTATGAACATAGATTTTATGAACTCAAACAATATGCAGGAGTTGGAAATGATGAGGCAATGTTGGTCCAACATTTTATCAGGGATTTGAATGCCTGCATTAGTGGAGGAGTTAGAGTCTTCGAACTGAAGACTATGCAAGTTGTAGTGGAGAAAGCACGCATTGTGCAAGATAATCTAGTTTTAGCATTGGGTGGACATACAGGTGTCCAGATAGGCAATGCTCCTATAGTAGGTACTGGTCCACGGGGTGGTCAGATACTGACAGGTGGTTCCTCTAGAAACCAACAAACACCCACTAAGGGTGGGTAGTAGTAGCAACAACGTACTCCTTAAAAGAATAATAATTCACAACCTCAACAAAGTAATCGTCCTCAGTCAGGAAAGAACCGCAACTAGTGGCGAAATAAGCGTAATAGACAGAATCTGCCAGCTCAAAGTGCGTAGTCTACTTTCAGTAGAGGTAGCTTTCAGCAATCCAATGCACCTTCGGGTGGTAGAGGATTTGATAGGGGTACTGGTTGTTATTCGTGTGGTCAGCAGGGACACATTGCTAGGAAATGTCCTATGAGAGGTTCTTCAGGATTTGGGCCACGACCTATAGCTTCTAAGCCTATAGTTGGTGATGTAGGACATTCTCATACAGTTTATGCTACAGTTAATAACCACCTATTCTATCATCAGAACACAGTGGTCAAGACTTCAGGTAAGTTACAGGGTGTTAGTGTTACTATTCTTTTTGATTCTAGAGCTACCGACTCCTTTATTTCACCATCCATTGTTGAGCGATGTGGTCTTGTGGTGGTAAAGCAAGGTGGTAAGTGGCAGGTAGAATTTTCCTCTGGGGTGAAAGTAGTGGTAGAGAACCTTGTACATAATTGTGAACTTAGAATTGGTTTGTTATCTACCTTAGTGGATCTTCATGTTACACCTCTAGGATCGTATGACATAGTTTTAGGTATGGATTGGTTAGAATCTCAACATGCTATGATTGACTATTTACTTAAGATAGTTAGTTGCATTAATGATTTAGATGCAAAAGTGGAAATCATAGGTGTTCAAAGACCTATCTCTCTGCGGATGATTTCTGCTATGCAATTGAAGAGATTTCTTCATCAAGGTTGTCAACTGTTTGCAGCAACAATAAGTGATTTGGAGGATGGAGAGAGTCGAGAGATATCTCTTGATGACCATCCTATCCTTAGGGAATTTGCTAATGTATTCCCTGATGATATACCTGGGATGCCACCGAAACAAGATATTGATTTTAGAGTTGAACTAGTTCCTGGAGCTAAGCCTATATCTCGAGCTCCATATAGAATGACTACTTAGGAATTAGAGGAGCTTCATATCCAGTTGGAGGAAATTTTAGATAAGGGTTTTATTCGTCCAAGTGTTTCTCCTTGGGGAGCACCAGTCATCTTTGTAAAGAAGAAGGACATATCACTTAGGTTGTGTATTGACTACCGTCAATTGAACAAAGTAACGATAAAGAATCAATATCCTTTTCCTAGAATTGATGATCTTTTCGATCAGATCAAGGGAGCTAATGTGTTCTCTAAAATTGATCTAAAATTAGGTTACCATCAATTGCGTATTGCAGAAGTAGACATTCATAAAAATGCTTTCCGAACTTGATATGGTCACTACGAATTCACAGTAGTACCATTTGGGTTAACAAATGCACCATCCGTATTCATGAGTTTGATGAATGGTACTTTTTGTACATACCTTGATCATTTTGTCCTTGTGTTTCTTAATGATATTTTGATCTATTCGAGAAATATGAAGGAACATGAAGAGCATCTGAGACAGGTATTGTAGTGCTTAAGGGAAAATCAATTATATGCAAACCTGAAGAAGTGTGACTTCTTTCAGACTGAGGTGAAATACCTTGGTCATGTTATATCTAGAAAGGGTATTGCTGTGGATCCTTCAAAGATTCAAGCTATTGTTCATTGGCCCATGCCTACTAACATAGGTGAAGTTTGTAGTTTTATGGGTCTAGCTGGATATTATAGACGGTTTGTTCAGGGGTTTTCTAGGATTGGGCACCCCATAACTTCTCTTCAAAGGAAAGGGAAGAAATTTTTCTGGACAGAGCAGTGTCAGTTGGCTTTTCAGACACTTAAAGAAAAGTTGACTAATGCACCTATATTGACTGTTACTGATCCTACTAAGGATTTTGTAGTTTTCACTGATGCATCCTTGGAGGGTTTGGGAGTAGTACTGATGCAAGATGGGTGGGTGGTCGCTTATGAGTCTTGAAAACTCAAGGATCGTGAACTAAATTATCCCACCCATGATTTAGAGCTTGTCGTAGTTGTGCATTCATTAGTTAGATGGAGGCATTTCTTATTGGGTCACCGTTTTGAACTTCATACTGATCACCGTAGTCGACAATATATGTTTATGTAGCCTAACTTGAATGCTAGATAGAGACGGTGGATGGAGTTCTTGTTTGAATATGATTTTGAGGTGAAATATGTTCAAGGAAAAGAGAACGTAGTGGCTGATGCTCTCAGTGATTGTCGACATGAGATTTCTGCTACTACTCTTGAAGTAGATTTGAGGGGTCAAATTTTAGTAGCACTCCCTACTGATAGATTGCATCAAGAGGTGAAGTAGGAGATTGAATCTAGTAGACCTTTAGAGGGTCGATTTATAGGGTACACCCTTGAACCAAATGCTTTATTACGACATTTAGAGCGTATCTATGTACCACATACAGAGGATCTTTGTACATTGATTATGAGTGAAGCTCATCGAGCTCCTTACTCAGCTCATCCTGGAGTTAAGAAGATGTATGTGGATCTTCAGAAATTATATTTTTGGCCTAGTATGAAACACAATATTGTTGATTATGTATCAAGATGTCTTGAGTGCCAGAGTGTCAAAGCTGAGCATCAACATCCCGCAGGATTATTATAGCCACATCTGATTCCTGAATGGAAATGCGATATTATATCAGTTGATTTCATAGTTGGATTACCTACATCATCTCGTCGACATGATGCCATTATGGTAACTATTGACAGATTGACTAAGGTAGCACATTTTTTGCCAGTACGATCATCTTACAATGCTGCTTCCGTAGCTAGGATATTCATGGGGGACATAGTTAGATTGCATGGGATTCCTCGTAGGATTATATCTAATAGAGATCCTATATTTACTTCAGCCTTATGGACTTCATTACAACATGCTCTAGGTACACAGATGAACTTTAGTTTAGCGTATCATCCTCAAATAGATGGACAAATGGAAAGAGTTAATCAAATACTTGAGGATATGCTTAGAATGTATGTAATGGACCAACAATCGCGTTGGGAGGATTATCTGTACTTAGTAGAATTTTCTTACAATAATGGATATCAAAGTTCCATAGGTATGCCACCATTTTAGGCATTATATGGATGTCCTTGTTGAACTCCATTGAGTTGGGATCGACTTGAGGATAGAGTGTTTTTGGACCTGAGATGCTTCATGATATGGAGCAACAGGTTGACTGTATTAGAGAACATTTGATAGCAGCATGGGATAGGCAAAAGAAGTATGCCGATGCACATAGAGTAGACCAAAAATTTACAGTTGGTGATAGAGTGTTTCTTCGAGTGCGACCGAAAAAAAGTCCCATCCGTTATGGAAAAGGCTCTAAGCTTGCGCCTCGTTTCATTGGGCCATTTGAGATCCTAGAGAGGATTGGTCTTGTGCTGTATCCACTCGCCTTACCACCCAATTTGTCACGTATTCATGATTTTTTTCATGTATCAGTTCTTAGACCATATCATCCTGACATTTCTCATGTACTTGATTGGAATACGTTACAGGTAGAGGATGGGTAGCTGGATTTGGAGCCCATGGCCATTCTATAGTATTGGATGCTTGTTCTCAGGGGTCGAGACATTGATCAGGTGAGGGTCCACTGGGACCCTAGCCATGAGGCATTTGCTACTTGGGAGGATGTGACATGCATGAGGGAGCTTTATCCCTATCTATTTGTAGGCTTTCAGGAGCAAGCTTGATCCTAGGGGGGAGGATGTAGTACCCCTCCATTTTGCTTATGTTTTCACCTTGATGGACCTTGGTACTTTGTTTTGGTGTATTGATCACTGACTTTAGAGTGATAGTGGATTTATTTTGTGATATGATGATACATTGTATGGTGATAATTATTTATGTCATGCTTTATGCTAGTATAAATGTTTACTTATGATGTTATTGCTATCTATATGCTTATGATAGATTAATTGTTATTTTTTTTGTCAGTTTGTTGTGATGTTTATTGGTGTGGAGAATGGAGTTGCATCACTCACTCGCGAGTGCCCTGTGATTTCCATGATTTTCTCTGCACGGTGTGTTTGAAAGATGGATTATATATATATGTTATTTGTCTGATTGGAGGATTGCAGGTACATGACACTGACTCCACCTGGTTTCTCAGGTCTGAGCGTGTCAAAACTCAATGGAAATGTTGATTGGGAGGTAGTAACAAGGTTTTTCCTAGTCTAGTCTTAAACCAAGTCACAGTATGTCATTAGTTTAAGTCTGGTGTCTTTGGTTTCCTCATTTGTGTTTGATTGGATTATTTATTATGAAAGGAAAATTTTGTTAATTTAATGTTAGATTAATGATCTATTTAATTTAATGTTTATTCAAATTAATTTTGGATAATTTAGATAAAAGTTTTATACTCTATTTATTTAATTAAATTAGTTTATTTGGTTAAATAATTTAATCATTGTGATTAAGTTATTTTATTAAATTAATTAGTTAATTAATTAAAATTTTCTTTTATTTGTGAGAATAGATTTTATATTCTTTAAATGTTTTGTGGGAATGAAATTTTAAACAAAAATAAATAAATAAAGAAAAAGAAATTGAATTTTGAATTTTGAATTCTTTAATTCTTTAATATGCATTGAATTCTTGATAAGGAAGAAAAGAAAGATTTGTCGTGAGTTTGTTAGAAGATAATTTCTTCTTGCCAAGTGTGTTAGTTAAATTAATTACTTTTTCTTGTTGAGGATTCTCTCAGAAGATGTTATGTGATTTGGGGAAAACAAGAAATCACTTCACGGGAAATGAAAAGAATAGGGTTCTGCTAAAAATATTGATTTGTGTAAATTTGTGATTTCATTTGTGATTTCCTTAAAAATTTTGGAAGAGATTCTCGGATAGATTTCTATTCATTTTTTGCATTTTTCTTGAAAGTGAGGGTTTGTAAAGAGCTTTGGAAGTTGCATGCAACAGGCAGAGCATCTCATCAACAGACAAAATCTTCAAGTTACAGGTTTTTCTCTATTTATTTATTTTGTTTAATTTATTTTGAAAATATTTTCTATGAAAAGAATTATTATTGTGAAGTTTTGTTTAAATTTGTTAAATGCATGATTTCCTAAGAAAATTGTTTGTCAATGAAACCTCTATTCTTCTCGGAAAATTATTTTGTAGAAAATTTTGTAGATAAAGTTGAGGAATTGGAAACCTCTATTACAATCTCTGTTAAAAGTTTCTTGTAGAAAATATTTTGAGTAATTAAATTGTGAAGCAAATATTTTATTTGGAAAATGAAATTGAAACCCTCTATGATTGAATTAGAACTTGTTGAGGGAAAAATTGTGTATACTGCTAAATTTCTCAATTTCCTAATTAAAACCCTGTTGAAAGTAATTCCCTAATTTCAATATTTTATCTATCTTTTAATTGTGAATGTATTTATATTTATATATACATATATATATATATATATATATATATATATTTGAAAATATATATATATATATATATATATTTATATTTATATATAAATTGTATTGTGAAAATTTTATATTCATTGCAAATAAAATTTGAAATCACCATACAGGCGAAATAGGGGTTTGAAGTTTTAGAAAATGGAATTTTTTTTCTAGAAAATGTAGTTTCATTTTTATTTTATTTTAATAAAATTATGAGTAAAGGGGTCACAGGGGCTACCCCCACAGCCTCCCATGAAGGGCGGCAGTTGTGGAGGCAACCGACACTACCCACACAGGTAGCGCTTAGGCTGCCAACACAGCCGCAGTCATTAGGGCCGGCTGTGTAAACAGCCGCGGCCATATGGTTGGTTGTGGAAACAGAAATACAAACCCTAATACGTATTGCTTAAGGAAATAATAAAATTTGAATTTTCTTTTATATTTGTTTTATAAGAATTTACTTTATACAGATTTTAGAAGTTGCGGATTTCAAAATATTAAATTTAAATTATATTTTAAAATTATATATATATATATATGTATATATATATATATGGATATATATATATATATATTTAGTTTTAGGAAAATGCTTTAGTATTTAAATAAGGTATTATGTATTAGATGCTTGAATGCATGAGATTAAGGTTGAAAAAGAAAATTTGGTATCTATTTTTTTGAGAGATTGAGAATATCAAAATTAGCTTAATTACATAACAATGTCTTTCATTATTTAAGAAAAGATCTATAATCATGTTGTTTGATTTTCATGTTATAAGAAATGGATTTGAGTGGATCTAGTAAATCCTAATAATAGATTCCTATCGTGTTTGAATTTGCTTTAAGTTACTTTAATTTCTTATTGGGCAAATGGGGATTTTATGTGGTTTCAAGTCTTCCAGATGTAGTCTCTTTAAGGGAGTTAAATTTTACAATGGGTTCATGTTTTTGAACAAACTAAGATAGTGCACTTGGCTTTGTATGTTTTTTTTTAGACACCTGGATTCTATGAACAGGTTGTGATGTCTGATATTGGATGTTTGGTACGAAATGTATTTTGTGCACTCTATATACCTTAGTTAGTAAACTTAGACGCCTTGTGTTATTTTTAGGGGAATGGCTCTTTGTGAGGGCTGGCACACAAAGTGGTGCCAGGGTAACTCATGTAGAGTTATTAAGTCAATGAAAACTAAATCAACACATTAGATAGTTAAAAAAATTTAACTAGATTAAAAAGCCTCGCTTATAGACTCAAGGGCTAGTTCAGTCTTGAGAATAAGTCGAGAAGGCCTGGAATGGCAAATCGATATCTTGTTATTTTAAAAGATATTCGATTCCACAATAGTTTTCATGTGGGGCTGGGTTTCGTAAGAGGTTACCAGGGTAACCCAAGTTGGGGGCCGGAACCTAGGAAGAAACACCAGGGTAACCTATGCAATGTTGTGATGACATTCCACCTAAATAACAGTAACCTTGTGAACCTAGCATAATCAATTATCTTAATTTTGGAAGCAATGTAAACAATAAGTTAAGTGTGTATTTGTATAGATTCTCTATGGTTTTTACTTGTGTCTAGGGTTTGTAGGTTATGTCTAGGGAACCTTATTACTATCTCCTAGCATGGGGGGTGGACCTACGGGTACCACATGGTTGGGTGGAACATGCACCTTACTCCGTTGGGTCCCCAGTTCATGTTTGTGGCAAAGAGTGCTTCTTGGAAGGAGAGCTCGTATTTGGATATATGTACTTCCTTATATGCATCATTGGAAATTGTATATTTGTATCTCTCCTCAATTGTTAATGAAGTGAACATCTGTAATATGTAATTGTAAACATTTATTTGATCTACCTCATTATGGAAAATGAGTATTGTAATGTTATTTCAAATGCAATGTATGAAAGAATCCTTTATGTATTTTATGCTTTCAATGATGTGAATTAAATTTTATTCAATGTATACTTTTAAGTTTATGAAAATTAATATATATGCAATGCTAAATACTAAAGTCATCTATGGGAATTTCAATTAGTGTGTCGCCACGTTACTTAGGGAATGTTTGTGATTAGTTAAGTAAGTATTTATACTTTAAAAAAAAAAAATTATTACACTTTCGTAGAAAATGCATCATTCTTTAGGTAACAAGACGGGGCATTACAAGTTTTACTATGTATTTTTTAAGTTGTTATTTATCTTTTGTGATTTAAGTGATATATCTTTTTATTCTTACATTCGTTTCCTATGAATTTTTGAAATGGTTATTTATCAATTGTAATTTAATCGATAAGCTCTCTTCACTCTTATTAATTTCAATTTTTGTAATTAAAAGTATTGATTTATTTTCACATACGTAAATTTCAATCACAATTGATTGATTGATATTAATTTGTTTTTGAAAGACTTCTGATTAATGAACAGTTAAAAAATGAATTTAAGAAAGTGTTTATTCAGGAAAGCAAACAAAAACTAAAATAACTTGCATTGAATAAAGAAGGTAATTATTTGTGATGATACAGTTCATCTGATGGACATATTACAAATAAAAATGTGGAATAAAATTGTCCTGTGGATGCGTAACGCATTGTAGAATACACATATTTACAATGCTTAGTTTATCTTGTTTTCAAAGTCTTTATTGCCAGCATCTCATACAAGATATTTCTATTTCTACATCCCACGGGATAAATGTTTAGTTATGTTTTACTAGTTACATTACAATATTACATCTGCATTCATGGGAATCTACATGTACCACCGCAATATTAGAATACTACTTTGCTACAACATCCAGATTAGTCGAAAACCTCATTTTCATCCTTCATTCTAATATTTGGTGACATACCTCATTTTCATCTATTTCGAAGACACTCAAGAGATTTGGAGAAAATGGTATTTCACACTAAAGCAAAAGATTGAAGAATCGTAAATTCCTAAATTCACTTTTAACTTCAGATGTCACAAATTTCACAAAGAATCCTTTTGACACAAAAATTTACAGCCACGTAAAACATCCTAAGTTGTGGAAAATGTGTAAGATATGCTGGTTTCCTGGATAGTCATATTTCATCTCTATTAAAAATTAGCAAATAATTATTCTATTTTTATTGAGAAAAATTGATTTATAACCATGAAACTAATTGTTGTTTAAGAGCACTAATAGAACAACTGTCATCTTATACCTGAATATTAGCAATAGAATGTTCTTTTGTGTTTATTGTTATACCTCTAATAATTAGTAGATACTATATGATTTGTGTTTGTGATATTAAGAGGATAATTCAAAATATAGCAATAATTAAGATATTTGAAAACCAGGAGGGTTTGCGTATGTTGTGATGCAGGTTGTAGTTTTATAAACACCCAGTGTTTTCCATTTCATTACATTGCACATCTTTCAAACCAAAAGCATTACTTCACATTGCATAACTAATAAGTAGATGCTCATAAGTAGATGAAAAAATTTAAATTACAATATAGTTTGTTTATATAGTCAACCTAAAAGCAGTTATGTAGTTATTTCACATTTCATAGGTAATAACTATACCCACAACTATAGGGAACTCCACCTGCACAACCAAGTACTATTATGAAATATATTAATTTCTTCATTCTAGAGTGATAACTGTGGCTGCTAATTATATTTTTTTGTCATGGAATTCCATGAGAGCACATTTGTTTGAGGTATTTTTTGAAATAGTTCACTACCTTGTCTATGAAAGCATGTGTGGACAAATATTTTGGCACCCTAATGCTTTCTTGCACTTCTAGGGTTTTTCACCTAAAAGGAGAAAGATGGGCCAAAATGGGAAATTTCTACACTCAAGATTAATGTAAATATGAATGAAATGTATCTAATGTAATGTCCTAAATGTAGAAGAATGATAAAATAGATCGATTATTTAATGAAAACTAAAGAAATGGAAGATGTTTGAAAACATAGTGTAGTATGTAAAAAGACCTAGAAAGATGAGTATAAATGCAAGTAAAACAGAAAAAAAAGGCTATGAAACTGAATGTGTGCACCTGGGAAATTGCTGAAGACTGAAAATGACTCTAAAATTTTGAAAATGTTGTTTTTTAGGCCTGGTGGTCCAACTCATTCGTCATTTTGGGCGAATTAGTCCTAGTTCTGAAAAATTGCATCGAGGCCTGTTTTAGCCAAATGGGTATCTAAATCTACAAAAATCTTTGGAAAACATGTATAGTGGTACTTATTCACCACTCTGGGTGAATTAGTCCACTTTGGCTCTTCTAAAAACTCAAAAATGGAATATGAAGCTCTCGATTTGCTCAATCTATACCTCTAGGTGTCCAGATCCAAAATCTTGATTTTTAGCACTGTTGGTGACTTTTTGTGTAGGTATTGACCTTGTAAAAAGGGAGATGACTTCAACAAGTTTGAAACCTATTCTTTAATCATGTACAATCCATCCAAGCACCTAAATCTGTAATCACACAAAGGAAGAGAGAAAATGTTGATTGTTAGGAATTGGGGGTTTGCCTTGGTCAAACGCCATTTGAGTAATTAAACCAAAATGTTGGAATAAGATAATGAAACATGAAATATTAAATAATGCAATTAGAAACTTTCCATGATGAAGGATCTTGAATTGTTGCAACAATAGATGAATATTATTGCTCTTGAATGCCTTAGAAGTGAGCTTGAATGCTATCTTGAATGCTTGATTTGACAATATGATGAATGGTGATTGAATTATGAATGAATTGTTAGGTTAATGAATTAGGGATAAAGGTCTCCTTTTATAGAAAAGAGTTAAGAATAAGGATCATAATCAAGGGCCAAGATTAAATTATAAAATAACTTAATCAAGGGTGGAGGTTAATTAAGAGAAGAAAGACATGGAAAGATAAAGAATTGAGGTGGAAGATAAGATTGGCATAGAAAAATAGGTTGTTGGAAAAAAATAAATAATAAAAAATATTTATTTTAGGTGGCTAACGTAGGAGAAATACATAAAACATTGATTTTATTTATTTAAAAAGAAAGGTGGGAACAAATAATTAGATAATTAAAACTAATTATTTAATTATAGAGGAAAGATGGAGTGTTAAACATTAAATAATTAAAGCCAAATATTTAATGGAGAGGGAAGGGATAATTAAATAATTAAAATAATTATTTAATTGGGGAGATATAACATTTATTTAATTATAGAGAGAAAAGGATAATGAATAATTAAATAATTGAAATAATTATTTAATTATAGAAGAAGAGGGAAAAGCTAACTTTTGAATTAAAAATAATATTTAATTCAAAAGTCGGGGGGGAAAGGACCATAAGACTTAAATGCTTAATAAAAGTCAAGAAAAGTATGAAAGTCATTTACAATTCTTTACAACACCTTTACAAGACATGCATTTCATTCATTTTGCTAGGGCCCAAGACCTTATGTGGATGTGAAAAGCACCTCTCAACACTAAATCAAGGAAAAATTAGATCCAATTTATCATCAATTATTCCCAAATCAAGCAAGGAAAAAGGGATACTTTTTTAGTGTCCATACCATGATAGTAAGCAACAACAAAGACAAGGCAGTGAACTATTTAGAAAATGGTTGAAAGAAATGTGGTATCATGGTCAATGGAATGCCATGCCAATCCATAGACAAGGAAATGAACTATTACTATGTGTTATTGGTTATCTATGGCTTGCCACATGTTTTGGCAGACATTCTCATCTCGCACTATTTTTACAAAATAATTTCAGATAGTTAGAGTGATAATTGTAGATATATAATGATATTTAAAGTGATATTTGTAGATGGAGACCCCCTAACCAAATTTTGTTAGAAAATGGGAAACACCTTATTTAACAAGCAATGTGGTTTGTCTTGTAGATATATATGTTCATCTTCAGTAGAGGTATCAAAAATATATTGTGAAACTATACCCACAACTATAGGGAACTCGACCTATGCAACCAAATACTATTGTCAAAGATAGTAATTCATTCATACTAGAGTGATAATTGCAGCTACAAATTGCATTTATTTCTCATGGCATTCCAAGAGACCACTTTTTTTGAGGAATTTTTTCAAAAAATTCACTTCCTTCTCTATGAAAGCATATTAGTAAGCATAATAGTAAGCCACAACAGAGACAAGGTAGTGAATAGTTTGAAAATTGCCTCAAAGAAATGTAGTTTTATGGTGATTGGAATGTCGTGACAAGCCACAGACAAGGTAATGAACTTGTAGTGCCCTCCATTTGCATTGTCTTTGAAATGCATTTCAACTCGTTGTGAGGTCAGGTTTTGTTGGACTTTGAGGTCATTTGATTTATTTTGGTCGATAAATGTTCTTGATCAAATTACGACATTTAAATAGGATTATAAAGTTAAAAGGTATAGTGGTTAATTAAAAGAAAATACATAATTAAATAAATTAGTTTTATAAAATATTAAGTAAAGAATTATTAATAAATTAATTAATTAATTGTTCTTTTAATGATATTTGATAATAATTAATAATATATTAGTTGATTCAAAGGTAATTATCCCAATGACGTAAAGGGTAAATATTATTGCCAATATATTTTACTAGATTGGCATGATTTGAATTGGTTCAATTTATTCAGTTTGTGTTTTGAGGTATTAAATAAAAGAATAACTAAAAGAAGTATGAGTAATTAAACAATGTGATAAAATAAGATTTTTATTAATTTCTTTGTGAAATAAATAATTAATTAAATTTTTTAATATAATTAGAGGTTATGAAAGAATAAAATTACATTGTAAATAGAAATAAATAAAAATAGAATATTGCAAGGTAATTATCAGTTAATGTTTAAATTCGATTAATAAATTTAAAGTGAGAAAATATTAGAATTGTATTTGAGTTTAAGTAAATTAAGGAGAAAATATTTATCTGTAACTAAAAGAAAGATTTAATTATTAAATATTTATTGAATATCTAATAGATGACCTATTTGGTTCATATATTAAAGAGTAAATTATAAAATAATAATTAAAGGTTGTGGCTGTCATTCATTCATAACTGCTGGAAGTTGAACGGTTTTCTGAGAGGAGTAGATTTCTCCTTCATAATAAGGGTTTTCAGTTACTCATTTTGGGGGGAGGGGGATTCTTTTAGAAGTTTTTCACCCTTCTCCTCAGATGAAAATAAGAGCGATGTGAATTCCCAAGGCCTGGGCATTGAATCTATCTTCATTTGCAAGTAGCATATGGTGATGAATTTCGGTTTGGATAGGAGGATCTGCATGAGGAACGGAGATCTAGCTTTGCCCCATTTTTATTCTATTCTTTCCCTCGCTCCTTCTTTCTCATCCAAGGTACGGTTCCTTCTCTTGCTTGAGGATTAATAAAAGAAAAGAGACAGGGGGAAAGACTCTTGCATTCTATATAACCTGCTTTGATATCGATGCTCTCATTGGGTTTATAATAGAAGCTTTCTGATGAATTCGAGTGGTTTGTAGAAAGCAAATTGGATACCTTTTTAACACAAAGATATGATTCTCAACCTGCTTGCTTTTTATTTATATAAGCTATTGCAAAATATTATTTGTTACCTTCTCATTTATGCATTGTGTGGTTGACACGTTTCAAGATAACTTATTGATGCATGTATCATTTGGTTCAAATTATTAAGTCACACAAGAAAGGTTAAGTTTTAATCTTAGTTGATCAGGTTTAATTTAGATCAAAATGTATTCTTGCTTCCCTTCCATTATCTTTCCATTCCTTCAACCAACTAGTTTTGAAATCAGATATAAGTGTACAGTTTAATTTTATTGTTTGGAATTGGAATGATTGAATTTTTAGCATAATTCCTCATGTTATCATTTTCCCTATCATGTACTTGTAACCTATATTTTCTATTTGGATTGATACGTTACTTTTTCTTGAGTACATTTGATAGTGAATGGGTGCTATAGTTTTTGCCTATCATTAATAGTTGTATTGTATTTTATATTAGATTTCCTTTGTTAAAACCGTTCCTCATGTTTCAAACAATCTGCACAAGTAACAGGAACCCCGTGTAAATAAATTTCTCTTTTTCTTCTCTGAGAATGTTCCCTATTATATTTTGTAACTGGACCGCTTTGTGTTCCAGCAATAATTCTTCTATGGCATTTCTTGAAAGTTCCTTAAGTATTTTTATCAAATATGTTTTGTGCATATCCTGCAATCACTGCATTCCTTGAGATGATGTCTTTATATCTGCTAGTTGCGCTTCCTTGAAAGACTCTTAAATCACGTACTTGCGCCTCACCTTTCTTTCGCCCTCTAGTCTTGCGGATAACATTTGTGATTTAATAATAATGCAAGTAGATGGCGATATTACCAAATTCCAAAATTCACTTTCTCATATAAATGGTCTCTCACATTTTTGCAACCGTAACCATCTCAAACTTGGAGGAAGCTTGGTTCATGTGTCTTCTCTGATGCCGTCAATGAACAGATTGTTCAAGCGAAGAAATTGAGGACCAATGAGCAGATTATTTAATTCTCTTGGTCTGCGCAATGTTTCAAGCCCTTGCCAGTTACCTCCGTTCAGTCGAAGCTAAGGGAAATTGATGTTATTGGATACAGTGCTTAGATGAGCTCCTTCACACAGTCTGGTAATCTAAATTTATAAATCTCCCTGAAACCATAGGTAAAACCAGCACAGCTGCAACGTTAGACTTGCAAAAGTGTAGTAAATTAAATAGTCACTCTGAAACCCTTGGCAGCCTGTCACTGTCACAGCAATTAGAGTTGAAACATTGTACAGAATTAAATAGCCTCTCTGATTTCTTTGTCAACCTGTCTGAGTTATGGCATTTGAATTCCCAACTACATATATGAGTGACTTTTTATTTATTTTGAATTTATACCTTTTTGATTACTATTATTATATATATATATATATATATATATATATATGCGTATGGTTATATAAACAAGTATAGATACATAATTAGGTTAAAAGATTTGAGTGAAGGTAGTCTTTTATATTTAGAATTTATGAGGATATTTCAATATATAAGTAGATTTGTATGATGAGTATTATTCAAAAGAAAATGGTTCGTATTTATATAATATGTTTATAAAACATGAATAATTTCTTTAATTGTTTTGTTTATGATTTTATGGTGGTGTAAAAGTAAAATATGAATCGAGTGTTAGAATGTTCGGTAAGATAGTGAGTTAAGTAAAAGTGTAATTTTATTTTATGGTAAGTGAAATAATAAAAGGTGATAAAGAATTTTAATTAGATAGTTGATTTGTAAATGAAGTATTGAATTCGCTTTAGAAAATAAAAGAATTGGGTAAATAATTAAAGTGAAAATGGTTATTTCGCTAGGTTGTTTAGTAAAATATTATTTAACAAAGGATTTTAACGGAATAAACATTATTGAATTAGGTATTTAATTTTGTTGTAGATAAATGAACTGTGTATTTAGTTAAAGTAAATCGATTTATATGGTTAATTAAGTTTTAGGGTTCACTAAAGGAGATAAGTGATTCTACATTTACATAGTTTCTTTTACTTGAAGGTTATATGATAAAGTTATTTTTAAGTGAGGATAAATCCCAGGTTCATAGGTTAATTAATTTAAATGATACTGATTAAATGTTAAATGGTTTTAATTACCTTTTTGTTATCTAATGAGTCTGTGAATGATGATTATTTATCAAACTACTATGTGAAATAATCCATTAGTATCGTCACCTTAGGATTATAATAAAGTTGTAATTTATAGAATTGTCATCTTAGTATTACATTTTAAAGTTATAATTAGGATTCATATTAAACAGTCGATGGAGTTGGTTATCTTATAAATGATATAGTTATTTTAAATATAATTATTTGTAGTAAATACTCTCTTAATTAAATTAAGTGGATACCTTAAAGTAAGTGATAAGAACGTTGAAATAATGCCTAAATTAAAGGAATGTCTTTATGGTTTTAAGGTGTGAGTGATTGTTGTTTTAAACAAAGTGTTTTGATTATTGGTTTAAGTGTTATGTAATTGTTTTAAGATGGGTGTGATTTGTGGGATATTTATGGAGATGTCTCGATGGCCTGTTCATTGTAAGTGTTTTAAGATAGTGTTCTTCAAGGTTGATGTGTCTGATGGTCCTTGTATGGAATTATGTGTGTAAAATGGGAACCCGTATTATTGTTCATGATTGTTTTAATTTGTGTTTGGAAGAGTATGCTTGAGAATTAGTGTCTTGTGGCTTATAACATCAGATTATATCTTCACTTTGCAATATTGTGATATCCTTAAATGATGAAAATGTTTGATCGTTAGAATAATGTTCTTTTTAGATGGTTTCAAGTTACTTCTTATTGAATGAATGGATATATTATATTTGAATTAGTCGATATATGGATTGTTTTGATAGATCCTTTCAATGTGACTTTTCATGAGTTGATTTTGAGTTAGGGACTTTCTCTCATTTAACTTACATTTCTATATGTCTTCTTTTGCTCTTTACCTAAGTGGCAAGTTGGTTAATGTTGTCCTTGTCTTGATTGATGGTTCTACTTGAGTGTTAATGAGTCAAATTAAAAGTTCTTTGAGTTATGGGTATTCCGAGAGGAGAAAATAGAAGTTTCCCTTGTATTCCCGATTTAGTTCGTATCGAAGTTGTTGGTGTTGTTGAATGGAGTTGTGGATCTTATTTTGGTGTATTTGCTCATTATATTTGAATTGAAAATAGTTCTTCAAGGTTTTGCTTTTATTGTTGTTAGATTTTCATGGGGAAATCCTAGTGTAACTTTTTGAGAATCTTCCAGAGGTTTATTTTTATTGTTGGTTAATGTTCCTCCTTTTATGTGCCTTGATGTGGCAAGTGCCTTAATTTTTGGAATTTAAAAGGGTTGTACATGAATCGTTGAGATTTTGATTATGTATTTATGGCAAGATGGGTATTGCCTTGCATGCTTCTCTGTTGTGATCTAGTGTACTTGTTATGTTGTACAACCCTTGGATTTAGTTTTTATGTTTTGAGTGTCTAGAGTGAGAGTGGCTCTAAGTGGGTGGTCGGTGCACAAAGGGGCACCAGGATAGCCCTCGTTAGAGTGAATTTAATAAGTGATAATTTAAATAATTAATTAGGGGGTGGGTAG
Source organism: Sequoia sempervirens (assembly GCA_007258455.2). Classification (NCBI taxonomy): domain Eukaryota; kingdom Viridiplantae; phylum Streptophyta; class Pinopsida; order Cupressales; family Cupressaceae; genus Sequoia; species Sequoia sempervirens. The sequence goes on along the minus strand of VDFB02084211.1, from coordinate 136,225 downwards.
AATCACATTAAAAAGATAATTGATGCCTCATTCGCCTTTTAGTGCTACCACAGACTAAAGGGGATTGAGAAAGCTGTGGTTGGCATGTTCGTTGCCTTGTCTTCACGAAGGGTAACGGATCCTCATGAGCAACCCTATGGAGCGGCACCTTGAGATAGGTAGTCTGGATAACCATAGATGGAGGCGGCTCCTAGTGCTCGGGTTGTCTGGATAATTCGTCAGTAGACAGAGGCGGCACCTTGCGATAGTGGTAGTCTGGAGAATCCATGTTAAGCCATGCGATGACACTCTCCTCTAACACTCCTTATTATGTTGCTTCTTTGGAAATCCTCTAGAAGTGGGTCTTTGTCTTGAACTGATGAAACATAGTTTTTTTGAATTGATTTATGGTTTTACCCTATTTGATCTTTAGTGTATTCTTTGGTCTTGTATAAATCTTGTTGATGTTTGGGTTTTGACCTTGTACTCTTATGGTACTGTTATATGATGTTATTGGAATTGTATTATGTTTTTGGAAGTGTTTCATGATCATCCTTTGGTTAATTGTTTACTGGTTATTGCTTTGATTCATGTGATGAGATTTATGACTCTTGGATGTGGTTGGATTGTGTCAATGTAATTCCTGGGTGTTATGATACTTTTGTATGACGTTGAGTCTAGTGGTTCCCTGTTGGATGTTCTTGGTTGAGGTCTCCTTCTTGTTAGCTCCTAGCATGGGGGGTGGGTCTTCGGACTCACATGGTCAGGTGGAATGTGCTAAGCACCCCATTGGGTCCCCAGTCAAGGATCGAGAGGTGCGGATTGGTGTTGTTGAATTGAATCCAGAGTTGTATTTGTCTTGGAGCCAGTTATGATACTTGTATTCATCTATTCATTTGTATCATGCTATCTGGTGATGGTTTCACTCATATTTGGAACACTTTTACATCATTGTACTTCTTAAACATTGTACTGTAATGAAATGTTAAACTTGGTGTGGATATTGACCATGGTAGTTGTTATTCAATGTGTTATGTTAATCATGCATATGTTGTATTTATGTGCAGATGGCTTCTTATCAATGAATTTTTCATGTATGTGTTATATTTGTTATTGTTTACTTTATATCTTTGGATTTTATTCTTTATTGATGTTGTATGGATCTAGGTCGCGTAATGACTCTTCGTGTACCCCAAGGGATGTATGTGTTAATGAATCTATTTAATTGAAATTCATGTTATGACTTAATGTGTATTACATGTATGTTATGTTTATTTAAAAAAAAAATTGTGCTGTAATTTTTGTGTTTTGTCCTTTGGGTTCGCACGGCGGGGCGTTACAGAACTTTTTGTAAGTATGATTGCTTATCTATGGCTTGTCATTATGTTTTTGCAGACATATATTCACATCACACTTTGTTTTCCAACTTGTAATTATAGAACGCATGTATATGGTTGTTGGAAAACATTGTGTGTTTACTATCAAAGCATAATAGTAGATTCATATTGTCATGGAATTCCAATACCACGGTGATTGGAATGACATGACAAGCCATAGACAAGGAAATGAATTGTTTCTATGTATGATTGCTTATATATGGCATGCCATTGTGTTTTTTGCAGACATATACTCACCTCACACTATGTTTTCCAACTTGCAATCACACTATGCATGTATATGGTTGTTAGAAAACATTGTGTATTTACTATCAAAGCATAATGGTAGATCTGGATTGTCATGGCATTCCAACACCATGGTGATTGAAATGACATGACAAGCCATAGACAAGGAAATGAACTATTTCTATGTATGATTGCTTGTCTATGGAATTCCATTGTGTTTTGGAAGACAAATACTCACCTCACACTGTGTTTTCTAGCTTGGAATCACTCTATACATGTATATGGTTGTAACTAAGGGTAAATTTTTGGATTAGATTCATCAATAAAACATGTAAAATAAACAAAAAGCAATTACAAAACACAATGGAAGTTAAAACAAAGAACGATTATACCTGTAAACCATTGAGTCTTCCATGATTCACTTTTGTAACACCTTCTAACTTGTTGGTTGACATGTTGCCCTCAGATCGAACATGCGAGCAATCTACAAATAAATGTCTAAGTCCTACACCAAGCTTTGAAGGATTTGATAAATGCCTAAATGCCTATGACTATGACAATACAATTGAAATGCCTATGTCTAAAATATTGCCTAATGCCAAAAAATGAGAGGAAAATGATATTTTATAGAAAATGCCATTTTGAACAGACGAAAGAGATGAGAGATTGAGAAAATGCCCTAAAATCAACAGTTAAGATTCAAAATGACAACTCTCAATTAGGGTTAGGGAAAAATCCTTAAGTGAGTGGTCAAGATTTCATCTAAGAATATCGAATCGGTGGTGGAGAATAAATGAGATAATCAATTTAGAAAATAAAGATTTTCAAAAATCAAGAAGATAAAGACTACCTCCTGATTTGTGAGATTCAAAAAATCAAGAAGATAAGAGTTGGACTGAAGATTAGATTTGGAAAATCACGAATCTGCTTGATTACTTGATTTTTGGAAGATTAGTTACTATTTTGAATTAAATTAATTCAAAATAATGATTTTGTGAGAATAAATAATCTTTTTCAGATTATTTACCAAAATGGACTGTTAGTTAAGGTTGTGATGACATTTTAAATAATTTCATTTATTTAAAATGAGAGAAATGTTAATTGTGACAATTAAATAATTAAAGAGAATTATTTAATTTAGCAGATAAGATTAATTAATTATGACAGTTAGTGACATATTAAATAAATAAATAAAATTTATTTATTTAATAATCAGGAAGAAATATATGACGAAGGGAAATTAAATAAATTAAGAAATTTATTTAATTAAGGGAAGACTTAGACAATTAATGACGTATTTAATAAATAAATAAATTTATTTATTTAATAATCATGAAGAATACAAAGACATGAATTAATTGAACAATTATAAATTATTTAATTAATAGTCGAATGTGGACCAAGGACATAATTGTTCAATTAATTCATGTCTTTGTATTGTGTTGTGTAAGATTCAATGCATCATACCATAATTATTGTTAGAAGTGTATTCTCTATTGTGTGCTTCAATCTTTTTGTTCTATTAAATTTTTATTATTTTTTGGGGGTTGCAAACTGCTTGAGGTAACCCATAGTGATTAGGTAAGATTGAAAGACCATTTTCATTGTTTGTTTTATTGCTTGCATTAGAATGAAAAGAATAGTATTACTATTAGTTTTTGGTGATAACTCTACAACTTTATGGGATGAGGATTGGGAAGCAACCCATATCCTCCTAGGTAAGATTTAAAGATTGTCTTTAGTATTCTGATTCATTTCTTGCATTAGAATGAAATGATTAGTCTTTTCAAATAAATATGCCACTTTATGGGGTTAGTTTAAATTGTTTTTTCTTGTTATTGTTATTTCTTCTCTATGCCATGCATGCAAAATGATCGCATGAACTACTCTTAGGTGCATTTATAAACTAATTTAAATAATTCTCTTCCCTCTCTTTTCCAAACAACACACCATTTGTTGCATATTTCCTATTTCAACTACCAGAATAAATTTTTAAACCTAGAATACAAATATGCAAGTTAGACATCAGAGCTTATAATATGCTTGCTTTGTTGTATCGATATGGAGCTTGAATTTAAAGGCATGATAAGCTCAAAATAGGATAATCTAGAAGTATTTATAATCTTCAACTTAATACACATATATAATATGTCCATGCACGAGGGTATACACTAGAATAAATATTGACTATTTAATACTACTACATGCTACTGATTCCCAATTATGACCCTGTTTTACATGCTAGCAAAAGTAGCTTTCCACAGCCTGACAGAAGAAATCCATGAAATATAAGTTCCATTTGTCTTTGTAATATATGATAACCTTGTTTTATCTTTTTTCATAGAAATGAGTTTCTTGTGATATGGATGGTACAATAGTGATGTAGAGTATAATTGTGGTTATGATTGAGGACATAACTTCTTAGGAATTTCTCTGATGGAAGGTCAACTAGATATCAGGTTTGGGCTACTGTAGTACTGACTTAATGAATTTATGTTATAGAATTTTCATAATACATGTTACTATGTTTTTTAATTTTGTATGTTTGATTCTAAAGTTACATAATTTTTTTTGGTGAAAGTTGTCTACTCGAACAATTGCATAGCACTATTTTTTCTTTTTTTATTGAATTAAAGCTATTGAGAAAAAATATAGAGAACCATGGCTATGAGAAAATAATAGGCATAACTAGTACAACTACATAACAGCCATCTAATTAAGATACATATTAGCCCTCCAAAGAAGGGAAAAATGAAAATAGAAACAACAATAAATCTATCACATACCTATTGGAACTGAAGCAAGAGAAAACTATTAATTGAAACAGTCTGAATTGAAAAGTAACCAATCGAAGAATTTAGTTGCGTAGGTTCTAGTATTGACTTTGATATCCAATTGATCAACCACATGGTTGATAGTATGATGTATGTCCTTGAAGCATTGATAATTGGATTTGTTCAAACATCCCTCAATACAATGAAGAATTATCCAACCAGGTTCAGTCAAAGCCAACTTGCAATTCCAAACAAGAATCATGGAGGCTTAGTGTATGGCATCTCCAACCTAAGTCATAGCACAAAGTTAATGTATTTCTTTTTGTGACTAGTATCATAAGGTTATTATTTCAAGTCCTAGGAGGTCAAATTTGCTACTTTGTACACTGTAACTTTTTGAACTTATGATGGATCTGCATTGCATTAGGACAATCATAGATGCCATGAATAGATCTTAGTCAACCTAATTGGATGATTGCATATTCTTCAACATAAGCTGGACAATACTATATAAAGGTCAATTTACGTAGACAAGGCAATGAGCTTTTTTTGTGTATGATTGCTTATCTATGGGTTACCACTATGTTTGGAAAACATATACTCACCTCACACTATGTTTTCCAACTTGCAATCATATTGTGCATGTATATGTTTGTTGGAAAACATCGAGTTTGTACTATCAAAGCATAATAGTAAATATGGATTGTCATGGCATTGCAACACCATGGTGATTGGAATGCCATAACAAGCCATAGACAAGAAAATGAACTATTTATGTGTATGATTTCTTATCTATGCCTGTTGCCACTCTATTTTGGAAAACATGTACTTACCTAACACTGTGTTTTCCAACTTGAAATTGTATTGTGCATGTATATGCTTGTTGGAAACCATCGTGTGTTTACTATCAAAGCATAATAGTAAATATGGATTGTCATGGCATTGCAACACCATGGTGAATGGGATGCCATGACAAGAGGTAGACTAGGAAATTAACTGTTTCTGTGTATGATTGCTTATCTATGGGTTTCCACTGTGTTTTGGAAGACATATACTCACCTCACACTATTTTTTCCAATTTGCAATTGTATTGTGCATGCATATGCTTGTTGGAAAAAATCTAGTGTTTACTATCAAAGCATAATAGTAAATATGGATTGTCATGGAATTAAAACACCATGGTGATTGGAATGCCATGAAAAGTCATAGACTAGACAATGAACCAGTTCTATGTATGAGTGCTTATCTATGGACTTCCATTGTGATTTGATAGACATATACTCACCTCACACTATGTTTTCCAACTTGCAATCATATTGTGCATGTATATGCTTGTTGGAAAACATCGGTTGTTTACTATCAAAGCATAATAGTAAATATGGATTTCCATGGCATTGCAACACCATGGTCATTGGAATGCCATGACAAGTTGTAGACTAGGAAATGAGCTATTTCTATGTATGATTGCTTATCTATGGGCTGCCACTCTGTTTTGGTAGACATATACTCACCTCACACTATGTTTTCCAACTTGCAATCATATTGTGCATGTATATGCTTGTTGGAAAACATCGGGTCTTTACTATCAATGCATAATAGTAAATATGGATTGTCATGGCATTGCAACACCATGGTGATTGGAATGACATGACAAGCCATAGACTAGGTAATGAATTGATGCTATTGCTTTTCTATTGCTTTTCATGGCATTCCAAGATCATGGTGCTAGAATGCAATGACAATCCATATTTACAATTATGCTTTGATACATTTTTTCAACAATCCATATTTACTATTTAGCCATGGTGTTGGAAGCCATGACAATCCATATTTACTATTATGCTTTGATAGATTTTTTGCAAGCATGTGTAGCTTGTTCAAAAGAATTTGATTTAGGATTTTAGCCATAGCAGCAAGGCAATGAACTGTTTGATAGAATGCTTTGGTAGAAATCTATGAAAAATGTGGTAGCTTAGTGAACTATCTAATATAATGCTTCAAAGAAATGTGGTCCCATGGTGAAGGAATTACATGACAATCCATATTGCAGCAACCTGCAATATGGATTGTCATGGAATTCCTTCACCATGAGACCACATTTCTTTGAGGCATTATATCAAACAGTTCACTATGCTAGCACATTTTTCCTAGATCTATCTACCAAAGCATTCTATCAAATAGTTCACTACCTTGCAGCTATGGCTAAAATCCTAAAATAGGTTCTTTTGAATAAGCTACGTGATGAGTCCAAATAATGGCTCAATTTTGACAGGGTTTATCATATATTTGTTGTTGATACTATAGACTGTAGCATCTAGTTATTGACACTCTCCATGTTATTTCCCTAAATATATGAACCTTGGACATGAATTTATCCTTGTGACTTTTGATAATATTAACCTACTATGTGAATTTTCTATATTAATTTTACATGTGGTTGAATGAATGTTACTTTAAGATAATTATGGACATGCAATTGTTTTGTGCATGCTAATGCTATTATGCAGGTTCACATTAAGATGCAAATATAAATGAAGCATGCAATGTGGAAGAAGTTGATGCCAATTGGTTGGTTGTTAAGGAAGTCAAAAGATGGTCATTAAAGAGGTTAATGGAGGGAAACTCTTAATGAAGGGAAACTTCTAATGGAGGGAAACTACCAAGTCATGTGGAAGTTGTAACTTACCTTTTAAATGATCATGTCTATTAGTTGAGCAAATATATGAGGTGTTGCTTTGTTGGATCTTCATTGGGGGAAGTTTGCTTTGACTAAATTTGGTGCATGCATAACTTCCTCCCCCTTTTTCCATGCTTTCAATAAATGGCATCCTCCTATTATGTTGGATTCGACTTCCTAGTTATTTAGGAATTAGTTAGAAGTTTTTCCCTCTATAAATAATGGTTAGATTCCCCTATTCATAAGGTTGGATGTTCTAAGATTGTACTTGCATTTTTAGTTTCAAGTAATATAATTATATTGTTGATATGATGTAATCATGTTTTCAATGAATAAAATTATATTTTGATTTGTTGCATCTGTGTTAGCTTAAGGAAGACTCATTCAAGGGGGCCCACTTGGTGATAATTCCATCCATTTAGTTTAATATTTATTTTTTTGTTTAGTAACTAGTTTCGACCTCAGTAGTTGTTTGTTCTTGTAGCCATTGGAACTCTATTTTGTGACTGTTTGCTAAGATTTCTATTTTTTTCATCCAATCCAATTCAATTGTTGATGCTCAGTGTAGTTGTTGATTCATGCTCAATGTTTATGTTAATTTCTTTCTAGCATTTTATTTTTAGTATTGTTTCTTTTCTAGTTTAAGGATGCCTACAGTTGATTCCTAGTGCACATATAGTGCTAACCCATTTCAAGTTCACATCCTTGGGTTGACAATGAAATGAAAATTCATGATGAGCAAGATAACTACTTAGTGTAGATATATAATCTCCAAGTTATAGCTTTATGGGGTTAGTTATTTAACCATTAGAGGAGGCCAACATTTTTGGCACCATTGCTGGGGATGGTGTGAAACTAGGAAGTTCTTTGGAGTCATTTATAGTTTCTTTCTTGCTTTAGTATCTCTAAAGTTTGTTCCTAGAATACCATTCATTTGAGAAAAGTAATGATCTACTATTTTGTCACTAATTCTTTGTGTGAGTTGGCTGATACTGAGTTAATACTGCATGCATAGGGGCAGAAGAAGAGATGCTCATGTGATATTCATTCCTAATGACCCTAATCCTAATAACCAGCTAGTTGAGTTTCAAAATCTTCCAAGAGATGAAGAAGAGGAGGAAAATCCTTTTGTTGATGCATTTCCAATTTGACTAGTTCTGAAACTTCATCTGAAGAGCAAGTTTCCCAAAACTTGATTGAGAATCCATTTGCTTTGGCACTCCATCAAGTAGATATGGCTGATCAAAATCCAAATAGACCTAACCAACCATCTTTTCCATTTCCTATCACTCACCAGAATGAACTTGATAATATCAAGAACATCCCTGCTTGAGTTCTTCCTAAGTTCCATGGGCTTATCACAAAATACCCTAACACTTTCTTGTTTGAGTTTGATAGCCTCTGTAGAAGCTATGACTATACCACTAATGCTCATAGGCTTAAACTTTTTCCAAACACCTTGAAAGAAGTTGCATTAAGATAGTTTATGAGCTTAGGTAGGAATATTGTGGAGACTTCAGATGATTTGAAAACAAAGTTTCTTGAGAATTATAAAGAATACTATAGGGGAAGTGATATGAGAGGAGATGATATCTTCAGGATGCAACAAAAGGAAGATGACAGTTTGGAGGACTATATTTCAAGGTTCTTATTTTTCCTGCAAAAATCTCCACTTCATGCACTCAATGAAGTGTTTCAAAAGTTTATCTTCCTTAGAGGGATCAATGAAAGTTGCATTGATGCTCTGGACCTGATAGGAGGAGGAGATATCACCCAAGTTCCCTAGGATGATATTAAGAAGATATGCCAAAATTACTCCAGGGTTGCTCTAAAGAAAGGAAGAGATTACCAATCCTCTATGGGTAAATCCTCCACCAACAAAGTTTCAAGGATGGAAATCACTCATTTGTTGGCAGACTTCAAGTAGGACATAATAAAAAACATGGCTACTCAGGTAGATACTCTTCAAGCAAAGAAGAAACAAGAGGAGGCAAAAGAAATGTTGGCAGAAATTGTCCTCATTGCAGACAAAAGAAGAAGGACTGTAGATGAAAAATGGTAGCCAACATTGATAGCAAGCATATTCCACTAGAATTCAAGCTAGTTCAGGTTGATGATGATCAGGTTTTCTACATTGCGCAAAGAAGACCATGGGCTTCAAGACAAGGTATGCCACCAGATCCATTATCTTTTAGTGGACCTTATTTCAATTCCTATGCATTTGGTAATAAATGGAAACTCCCATACACATCCAACTTTAGATACTATCCACCTCAACCTTGGAACAACCCTCCAAATACCTGGTCCAATTACCAAAACTCTCCACCCCAATTGCAGCAATTCCAAGGGAATTGGTAGCAACCTCTAGGAAACTAGTAGCAAACATCCCAATGGATGGGAGGATAGCAATGGCCAAACCAAGAAACTGGTTACATGCAACTATCTCCACAGCCTCAGCAGCCTACCATAATGCCTCCTCCTACTAGCTAAAATTATAACATACCTAGACCTACTCAATTACCAGCTCAAGCCACACCTAACCCAAATAAGAAACCACATCATCAGTCAGTCTACTTTGTAGATCCTAATCAATTTCCTGCTTATGATATGAGTGTGAGTGATATTCATCTGCATTCAAGAACTACTTTTTCATCTCCTTCCACTCCTATCATAACAAAGCTTCTTGTGGAAGAAGAGGAGCATTAGAATATATCTAATATCCCTGCTCAATCAAGTGTGCCTAAGAATCCTCAACCAACTCTATAGTCTGACCAAGACCCACCATTTCCTCAAAGATTAAAAGTTGTTAAACAAAAGGAAGACAAGGAAGAAAAAACCTTTGATATTATGGATCAGTTGAAACACATATGTGTCAAAATACCCTTGGTCTAGGCCATAAAAGATGTCCTCGTATATAGTAAAGCAATCAAGGAAGCATGCCTCAAAAATCTCAGGAGGAAAAAGAACCCTACTACCATTCATGTGGTGGGACAGTTGGTAGATATTATTCTTGGAAAAGTTATTGTTCCTAAATACACTAACCTAGGTAGTCCTATGGTAAGAGTCATTATAAATGGAATCCAAGTAAAGAATTCTCTAATAGACTTGGGAGAAACAATCAATGTGATGACTAAGGACATCTTGCAGCAACTGAATGTTGCAAATATGAGACCTACTCCTACTGTCCTACAACTTGTTGATAGTTCCACTATCAAACTAGATGGTATAGTAGAATACCTTATTACTCTAGATTCTTGGGAGTACCCAGCAGATTTCATGATCCTTTCCCCTAAAGCTACATTAGGAGGGTATCCCATTATTCTAGGTAGGTCGTGGTTAGCTAGAAAAGATGGTTACATTGTATGTGGGTCAGAGGACATGACTATTTCTAATAGGATAAGCACTAAAAATCTTGTCCTATATCCTCCTGCTCAACCATCCCATGATATGGACAACCCCATATGGCCACATGTTGGAGAAGAGGTTGAGGAATTCAATTCAATGGCACAAATCATGATGATAGGCAGAAGTCCTTCTATGCAACTCTAGGAAGAAGATGAAATATTATCCCATATAATTCAAAACCATTGTGAAGTTCAATAAGAATCATCCACTCATGAATCTACTTCTACATGTCCATTGCAGACACTTCTTCCTACTTTTCCTACACCTAAATTTCCTATAGTAATAGATATGCTTCATACATTATTACCACATAAATTAAAAATTCCAAGCATCAATGAAACAACCATGATTGAGTTGACCACACAAGTACAAGTTTCAGAGGGGAAACATTTGAATATTAACAACAAGCTAAGTCAAGAGCAACAGTTGTCCCTAACAAGCCTCTTGAAGTTGCATCATCATGCATTTGCATGGGATTACCATGACATGAAAGGATTGGATCCCAAGCTCTATACTCATAGGATCTACATTAGAGATGACTCCACACTAGTAAGGAAACCATAGAGGAGAATCAACCCTACATTGAGGGAGATTGTAAAAGGGGAACTACAAAAGTTATTGGATGCAAGATTTGTCTACCCTATCTCAGACAACCAATGGGTTTCCCCATTGGTAATTGTGCCTAAAAAGGGAGGTAAATGGAGAGTTTGTGTTGACTATAGAGAACTAAACTCTGCCACCAAGAAGGATCATTTTCCTCTTCCTTTCATAGACCAAGTACTAGATTCACTTGCAGGTAAGTATTATTTTTCCTTCTTAAATGGATTCAGTGGTTATAATCAGATATAGATTGCACTTGAGGATCAAGAGAAGACAACTTTTACCTATCCTTGGGGGACTTATTCCTACTCAGTACTTCCATTTGGTTTATGTAATGCACCTACAACCTTTCAAAGAGAAGTTATACAATTTTGATAGGGTTTATCATATATTTGATGTTGATACTATAGATTTTAGCATCTGGTTATTGACACTCTCCATGTTATTTCCCTAAATCTATTAACCTTGGACATGAACTTATCCTTGTGAATTTTGATAATATTAATCTACTATGTGAATTGTCTATATTAATTTTACATGTGATTGAATGAATGTTACTTTAAGGTAATTATGGATATGCAATTTTTTTGTGCATGCTAATGCTATTATGTAGGTTCACATTAAGATGTAGATATAAATGAATCCTACAATGTAGAAGTTCATTCTAATTGGTCGGTTGCTAAGGAAGTCAAAAGATGGTCATTAAAGAGGTCAATGGAGGGAAACTCTCAATGGAGGAAAACTTCCAATGGAGGGAAACTCCCAGCTCATTTCGAAGTTGTAAATTAGTTTTTAAATGATCATGTCTATTAGTTGAGGAAATATAGGAGGTGTTCTTGTGCTAGATCTTCATTGGGGAAAGTCTGCTTTGACTAAATCTAGCGCATGCATAATCTCTTCCCCTTTTTTCCATGCTCTCAATAAATGACATCCTCCTATTATGTTGGAGTTGACTACCTAGTTAGTTAGGAACTAGTTAGAAGCTTTCCCCTCTATAAATAATCGTTAGATGCCCCCTTTCATAAGGTTGGATTTTCTGAGATTGTACTTGCATTTTTAGTTTCAAGTAATATAATTATATTGTTGATATGATGTAATCATGTTTTCAATGAATAAAATGATATTTTTATTTGTTGCAACTGAGTTAGCTTAAGGAAGAAACATTCAATGGGGGCCACTTGGTGAGAATTTCATCCATTTAGTTTAATAGTTAATTTTCTATTCAGTAACTAGTTTCAGCCTCAGCAGTTGTCTGTTCCTATAGCCATTGGAACTTTTTTTTGTGACTATTCCTACAACCAAGGCAAACAGAGTAACTTCCTATTTGTTTGTTGAGATTTCTATTTCTATCATCCATTCCATTTTAGTTGTTGATGCTCAGTGTAGTTGTTGATTCATGCTCGGTGCTTATGTTAATTTATTTCCAGCATTTTATTTTCAATACTATTTCTTTTCTAGTTTAAGGATGACTATAGTTGAGTCCTAGTGCACATATAGTGCTGACCCATTTCAAGTTCACATCCCTGGGTTGAAAATGAAATGAACCTTCATGATTAGAAAGATAACTACTTAGTGTAGATATCTAATCTCCAAGTTACAACTTTAGGGGCTTAGTTATTCAACCATTAGAGGAGGCCAACACTATGCATGCTTGCAAAAAATCTATCAAAGCATAATAGCGAGAAACAACATAGACAAGGAAATGAAGTGTTTGATAAAATACCTAAAAGAAATGTGGTCAGATGGTGATGGAATGCCATGAAAATCCATATTGTTTCCTTGCTTCTATATGGATTGTCATGGAATTCCATCACCATGAGACTTGATTTATTTGAAGCATTTTATGAAATAGTTTACTACCTTGTCTATGCTACCAAATTTTTCTTACATGTCTACCAAAGAATTTAATCAAACAGTTGAGTGCCTTGCTACTATGGCTAAAATCCTAAAATAGGTGCTTTTAAACAGGCTATGAATGCTTGCAAAAAATATATCAAAGCATAATAGTAAATTATTAGACATAGTAAACCTATTATTGACAACCCAAAAATCCAATCACATAAACTCAATCAGGTACCCCTTAAAAGGAAATTTAATTACACTCAAGCATAATGAACCTTTCCAAATGAGAGTAAACCTATTATAAACTTTTCATAATGAACCTCATTTAGGGTTTAAGAACAAACTTGGAAGCAATGAAAGAACACAAAACAACTTCAAACAAACTCAATGGGCTTCAAAACATTTAATTGATCTATAACCTTTCATTCTGAACATATACTTTTGATGTAGAATATTATGCTTTTGACACCGGTTTAGATCCTTATAGAAGCATGAAGATCTCATCAAAAAACACCAATCATGTCTTTATGCCACAAACCTATCCACTAAATACCTTAGAGTCACAACATCAAAATGTATTAGCCATCAAGAATAAAATGTGAATGATGAATGTGCAATGAGTACTTGTTCAATACCTTTGACTTTGTCATGAAACAACTCTATCAAAATTTTGTAACAACTATCAATACCTTTTGCACCAACACCATGTGAACAAGTAATGAGTAAACAATAAGGACTTTGACATGAATATCAACAACCACTTTGGTTGTAGATCACCAAATGAATGAATAATCTCTTTGAAACCAATCCATGAAAACATAATGAAGCAACTCACTCTACATGTAGTTGGCATCAAGCACCTTTTGACATCAATGAAAAACAACATTAGTGTAGACATGTCTAAAAAATGTTAAAGTATACATAAGGCATGTGGTTTGTTTGAAGTATAGAAGTAGAACACAACATTGTAACTCATACGTTTGTTAGTCACAACAACTAAGAACACTTTCATAACACTTTTCAAGCAAGAAGATACATGTTTCAGACTTCTATATGAACATGTTAACACTTGAGATCTATAAAAACCAATTGTAAACCTCAATTATGTATGAGCTAGAAGATAATGCATGCATGAAATGAAACAAACTCACATTGAACATGGACTCTTGATATGGTTGTTGCTCTCAGTCTTTGATTACATAACCTTGATATTTCCTTCATATTGTTCTTCATATAGCATGGTGTGAATCTTGTTATAATAGATGAAGGTATGTTTGAGTTGTAGATAGATGAAGATATGGTAAACTTCATGGACCTACTCACAAACTATCCTCTAGTCTAGATTCTATATGCAAAATATGTTTATAGACAAGTGGTCAATTATGTACAGCTTGAGGAAGCATTTGAAAGATATGATGTTGATCAAGGTGTCTACCTCATTGGTGGAATCTTCTCACATTCCTTGCTTCAATCATCCTTAGATATGAGGTGTGTACAAGCAACATTTAGCAGTAGCATACAACATCAGGGTGATCATTTTTTTGACCAAGCAATGCGATTGCATTGTCATGTTGTTGATCCACACATCAAAGAGGATTATTCAATGGCTTGGCGTAGGATGCCCCTCCCATTCCAATGAGGGCACAAATGTAAAGACATAAAATGTAATTTAGAGTGAATCTAATTAGGATCTCAAAAGACTTGTTAAATGAAAAATGGAAATTTTGAATTTTATTTTGTATTACTCTTTTGAAACACTATAGTTGAATGAATGATATTTTTTATTTCTCTTTATTAGTGTTAATTACTATATTTTTTATCACTCTTTATTACTTTTTATTACTTTTTAATACATCAATACTGTTTTGTAAAACTATAGATTGGAAAACACAGGATGTTGTAAAAACAACTCACTCACTATTGTCTAATCATATCTACTATTTTGAACACTACTGTTGAATGAAAGATATTTTGTAAATTACTCTTAATTACTATTTACTGGAAGTATTTTGTATTACTCTAATTACTTTATTACTGTTTATTATTGTATCTCAATATGGAAATTTAAAGGTGAAGAACATCAGACATATGCAATTCAATATCACAGGTACAATTAACAAGGTATTGAACGATAGATTTTTGGGTCTATGTACTTCTCTTACACTCTTAGGCTTTTTCACCTAAAAGGAGAGAGATAGGCCAAAAATCTAAGTGGTTCACTTAAATTATGAAATGTATGATACAATTAAGACTAAATGGAATAATCTAGATGTAGAAAATTGATGAAATGGATTGGTTATTAATGTAAAACTATTGAAATGCAAGATGTTTGAAAACACATTGTGTAATTTGCAAAAACACCTAGAAGTGAATGAAAATTGCAATAGAAATGAACCAAATTGAAAGTGTGTACCTGGAATGTTAATGGAGACTAGAAATTCCTTCTAAAATGCTATTGATGCTGACTTTTAGGCCTAGTGGGACTCATTCACCATTCTGGGAAAATTATCCCTAGTTCTATAAAACTGAACCGAAGCTTGTTTCAGACAAAAGGGTATCCAAAACTATAGAAAACAAAAAAAAATCCTAGTAATGGGATTCATTCACCACTAATGGCGAATGAGTCCACTTTTTAATTGCTAAAAATTCAAAAGTGGAAACTGAAGTCCCCGATTTTCTCTTCGGCTCCTGACAGGTGTTTGCCTCTAAAACTCTGATTTCTGAACCTAAAAGTGAGTTTTTGTTGATATTTTGACTTGATCAATGAAGAGAAGACTTGAATAAATTTTCAACTTGATCTTCAATTATTTCCAAGCTTCCAAGAGACCTAAATATGCAAACACACAAGAAGAGAAGAAATGTTGGATGTTAGGGCATGGGGGTTTGCCTTGTGTTGGTTGACAGATTTTTCCTAATGCAGAAAATGACTCAAATTTCTTGAATAGAAGAAAAAACTTCACCAATAGTTGAGTCACTTGCAATGATATTTACAAATGCTCTTTGCTTATTTTACAAGGCGCAACTACCTTTGAATGATATATAATGAATAAGAAAAATTGGGTATTCTTTTAACCAGAAAGTAGAAATGGTTCACAAACATTTACCCATATCCATGAAAGTAAATGTGATAAGCTAATTCATAATGAGAACAAATACAAACAAACAATACAAGGATCATTCATCTTAAACCCACAATGAGAAATAAGAAAAGAAAGGTCAACAAATTTCTTTCAATAGATGAATTATCCTAGACTCAAATTCCCAGAAATAATCCACACTCAGTCTGATATGACATATAAACATCAAAGAAATTACAATGAAACACAATTCAGTTGGAATTAAAGAAAATATTGATAAACGCAAAGATACAAAATATTTGTTTATTTCTTTAATGTTTATAAGCAAGCTCAAAGTCTCCCCTTATGTATAATAAAACTATGTTAAAACCCAAAATTGCTACCTCCCCCCCTTTCTTATTTTTTCTTTTTTATTAATTTGGAGGTCTATATATAGGCGCACCAAAATTGTTTTATTGCAAAATTAATAGTCTTGAAAATGACCGAAAGGTAAAAATACTTCAAGATAAAAAAGGTTTCAAAAAAGACATTATCATTACGTGTCATGAAAATCCATGCATGTTGCTAAATTGTTGGAGGGGCCAAAACCCTAAACAATTCCAACTACATCTCCATGACCAAATTCAGAAATTTAGCATGTTCTTCTTCTTCATCTAAAACAGAGATCACCCGATTATACTCGGCATAGCTAGTCTTCTCTTTCCAGGCTAGCGAACGTAATTCAAAAATGATGATAAATTTTTCTTCCTCTGGCCAATTAAAATCAAGTTGGATGATAGGGACAAGTTCATCTTCCAATTCTATAACCTCACCAGGAAGTACCATCTTGAGAAAATTTTGGAACAAAAAAACTGTTGTTACCTTTTTCTTGCATGCAGGCTTGTTTAATTTTGGTGGTGAGAAGTGACCATTTATTGGTTAGGAGAAATGTGTCAACCTTCTACAAAATCTATTTCACCAACTTCCTTATTTAAGAGTTGTCCTTTTAGAGGATTTTAAAGATCATGTTACATTTCAAATTGACATCCCAAAGCATTTGAGAAGACATTCCTTAAAGGCACCGTCCAGCTTATTTAATGAACTGACACCTTAAAAGTTGTGTATCCCAATGAATTCATCTAGTGCTGAGAAGTAGAACTTAAGAACCATCAGTCGAGATTTTTAGATTTTTGTGAACTTCTAATATCCCAACTACATAGCATATCACCCTGAAGGTTATGGTCGGGTGGTTCAATAATTTTAGAACCTGATGACTTAGTTAAGGAACTCAGTGGGACTATGATTAGTTATAAAATTTGTCAAAACTGTGATTTGAATATGTGGGATTTAATGGAGGCACAAATCAAAGGATTTTTATATGGGCCTTAGGATTTAATATTTATAATTTCATACGTAACATTGGCTCCAACTGGGGACTGTACTTTTGGAGAAAATGCAGAGAACTCCAGAAGCTTTGGGGTAGACTAGTCCAAGTCCATTGGGTATGGAGTCAGCAAAAGTAAGGGGAACTACTTGTAGACGGGCAGAGGGGAACTGGACACAAACCCAAAACAAGCAAGCCAAAACAAGACAGAGTAGAGAAAAAAAACTAACATAACCAAAACTTCTACTATGTACATGGTCCAAGGACCCTACCTCCAGATAACACATTATTTCAGCAAAGCCATTCATAGGTTGAGAGAAATAATAACCTATATGAAATAATATTGGTCCAACCAATCCGAAGAAAGTAGACCTCCAATCGAACAACCCACACACAAACCATTAGATGAAATCCTCCTCTTAGTACCATAAATATAAGTGATTACCTCATTCTGAAATCTTGAATTCTGACCTGTAACACACATTCCATTGTGTTTGGGAATATCTTCTATTTTTTGTCAACAAATATATAATCATGTAAATCAGAAAACTGGTCATCAAATTCCTACGAAACTAGAAATGTACTGAACTGGGAATTTTCATCCTTTCCAATGAAACTATTCCCCGCTGAAATGTTTCTTTCTTTCTTCCTCAAATCTGATTTAGCAACTTTATGATGTATCTCACCACTTACACTCATGCCTTGCAATATAGTCACAACAACTTATTCTTTACACAAAATTTCATTCTCATACTCATAGAGACATTGATTAGTGTGATGAACAATATGAAATATAGCACATTCATTTGCTTGATCATTTTCAATACCATATCTAGCAAAACCTTCAGTATCAAAATATTTGAAACAAAAAGATTCAAGAAAAATACCATTTCTGATTTCTTCTTGTAGGTTCACTTTAGTATCAGCTTGCCCTAAAAATCTGAAAGTTTCATACTCAACCTGCATATGATGAGAAGATAAGATGTCGATAATTTTATTTTCATGTTGAGTGCTTCTAAATGGTTCTTCATCCGTTGTAAAAGTGAATGAATGCATCTCTATTGCAAACAAGGAGGCTAGAACAATTTCACTTGTACTACCAATTTTAAGATTATCAATTGGGATGAATTGTTCATTTTCTCTATCATTTGATTGACCTATTGATTCATCATGTTGAGACTAGAAATAGTGGGCTCCATTTCTTCCATTACCATAAGAATTAATTTCTTCTCTGATTTCTCTTTTCTGATTAAAATATTTAGGATAAAAAATAGAGAGATTGCAATATTCAACAGTAGGAGGTTGTGTATGGGAGTTCCATAGGCTAAGGAATTGTTTTTGGTAAGATGGGCTTTCTTATACTTTCATTGCTCGACCCAACCAGATATGTCCTCCATAGACCACTTTGAATCATATCATCCTCGATTTTGATAGCCTCTTTTTGTACAATTCCAATATCATCTATTTTACCTTTTCAAATAAAATTGAACATTTGGGTGTAAAGAAGAAATGAAAGTGAAAATTTGTAATTTTTTATTTGGTCGAATGGAGATAGGCATCTTTCTAAGCAACCTATTGAAATCATCTACAAAATATCTAATTTTTTCATCTTTTTGCTTATGAATATTAAAAAATTGACCTAACAAGGTTGTTTCATCCACAGGAACCTTATATCTTCCCAAAAACTTATCCTTTAAATAATGAATTCCAATCAGTTATGCAATCATCTTCTACATAACAAAACCAATTAGCGGTAGGTCCAATAAGAGATTCAATAAATGGCCTGACAAAAACATCTTCTTGACTTACCCCCAAAATACTGCAAGAAACTCTGAAAGCCAAAATGTATTTTTCGGCATCCTGAGAACCTCCTCCATCAAATTTAAGAAAATACTTCCTTGATCTTTCAAAAAAAAATGAGTATATAGGTAAAGAGAGAGGACCAAAATGACTTCCCCATGGCTAAGAGGAAGTTAATTCCATAATATAAATTCAAGAAAGAAATCAACACAGGTCCTGAAACATAATATTTTTTAGTGCATTACTATTTGTAGAGTCGCCAACCTTCCTCCTCAGGGAGGTACCTTAAAATATTCTAATGAAAAGGATATCATTATTTAACTAACAAAGTCAAAAAATCTAAAATTTTTTTCCTAATGTAATAAATTGCCCAAATAGAAGAACAAACTTCACCAATAGTGAGTCACTGCAAATGCTCTATGCATATTTTACAAGGTGCAGCTACCTTCGAATGATATACAATGAATAAGAAAAACTAGGTATTCTTATAACTAGAAAGTAGAAAAGGTTCACAAACACTTGTACCCATATGCATGAAAGTAAATGTGATAAGCTAATTCATAATGAGAACAAATACAAATAAATGATACAAGGCTCATTCATCTTAAACCCACAATGGGAAATAAGAAAAGAAAGGTCAACAAATTTCTTTCAACAGATGAATTATCCTGGACTCAAATTCCTAGAAATAATCCACACTCAGTTTGATATGATAGATTAACGTCAAAGAAATTACAATGAAGCACAATTTGGTTGCAATTAAACAAAATATTGATAAATGCAAAGATTCAAAATCTTTCCTTTTCTTTAATGTTTATAAGCAAGCTCAAAGTATCCCCTTCTGTACAATAAAATTGTGTTAAAACCCAAAATTTCTACCTCCCACCTTTCTTATTTTTTCTTTTTTATTAATTTGGAGGTCTATATATAGGCACACCAAAACTGTTACATTGAAAAATTAACGGTCTTGAAAATGATTGGAAGGTAAAAATACTTCCAGATAAAAAAAGGTTTCAGAAAAAACATATTATCATTATGTGTGATTAAAATTCATGCATGCTACTAAACCGTTGGAGGGGCCAGAACCTTGAGCAATTCCAACTGCATCTCCATGACCAAATTGCAAAATTTAGCACATTCTTCTTCTTAGTCTAAAATAGAGATCATCTGATTATACTTAGCATAGCTGGTCTTCTCTTTCTAGGCTAGTGAACATAATTCAAAAATGATATCAAATTGTTCTTCCTTTGGCTAATTCAAATCAAGTTGCATGACAGGGACAAGTTCATCTTCCCATTCTATAACCTCACCAGGAAGTACCATCTTGAGAAAATTTTGGAACTGAAAACTATTGTTACCTTTTTATTGCATGCAAGCTGGTTTAATTTTAGTGCTGAGAAGTGGCCATTTATTAGTCAAGAGAAACGTACCAACCTGATATGAAATTCGTTTCACCAACCTCTTTATTTAAGAGTTTTCCTTTCAGAGGATTTTAAAGATCATGTTACATTTCAAATTGGTGTCCCAAAGCATTTGAGAAGACAATCCTTAAAGGCACCATGTAGCTTATTTAATGAAGTGACACCTTAAAAGTTGTGTATCCCGATGAAGTGATCTAGTCACAGAGAAGTAGAACTTAAGAACCATTAATCAAGAGTTTTAGAGTTTTGCAAACTACTGATATCTCGACTACATAGCATATCACCCCGAAGGTTATGGTCAAGTGGTTTGATAATTTTAGAACCTCATGACTTAGTTAAGGAACTTGGTGAGGCCGCAATTAGTTATAAAAAAATTTGGAACCATGATTTGAATACGTGGGATTTAATGGAGGCACAAATCAAAGGATTTTAATACGGGCCTTAGGATTTAATATTTAAAATTTCATAAGTAAGACCTTGATCAAACCCCTTTCAAGTAATTAAACCAAAATGATGAAAGAATGAAATGAAACATGATAGAATGGAGTTGATTTCCTTCTCATGATGTTTGATCTTGAAAGTTTATAGTAAAACATGATGGATCTACCCTTGAAGGTCTGAAAATTGATATCTTGATGACTTGAAATGATGAAACCCTAAGTTTCTTGACTTGAGATGAAAGATTGGTGGATGAATAATGAATAATGAATGATAAGAGAGGTGAATTATGGTTAAAATAATTATATTTGTAGGCATTTCACCTATTTTACCTGATAATACCTCATCACAGGCCGACATGTGAAAATAATAAACTTAAATTTCACTTTTTTCTCGCTCAAAGTTCAAAATTGAGCCAAATGGGACTCATTCGGCACCCATGGTGAATGGGTCCCACTTGGATGGTATTGATTTTCCATGCATGACGAATGGGTCCCATAGGGCCAATTTGACAGCTAGGAAGCTAAGAGATAAGGAAATAAGATTTATATTGCAATTTTGTCAGGTATTTGATCAATTTATGCCTCAAGATGCATAATTTGGGTTAATAGGGGCCTACTAGTGATGATGTGAATGTAAAATAGGTCTTGGGACACATAATTCAATGTGAAAGTGTGATTAAATACACTTTACAACACTAAAATGAGGTCCACACAACCTAGGAGGGCACAAGAACCAATGTGAATGTGCAAGACACATTACAACACTAGTTTATCTTTAAGTTTAAGTTATAAGCCTTCTAGATTGATGTAATAATGTTATTAAACATATTTTATAATGTTGAATTAGAGAGAAATAGGTTCATTAAGTCTAGAAAAGCATGAAAGCATCTTACAACACTTTACAACACCTTTACAACACATCAATAAATGCATTTGGAAGGGTCCAAGACCTAGTGTGAATGCATAAAATGCCTCAAAACACCAGATTAAGACCTCATTAAATCCATTTTATCATGAATTAATCCCATGTCAACCAAGAGACCATTTTTTCTACGGTGCAGGTATGAATGAGCAAGAAGTTTGCGGTAGATTGTGTCATGAACCTTGAAGCAATTGTAGGACAACCACCTCAAGATTAAATTAAACCTATGGTTAGAACTCTCTTCTCCATTATCAATTTTATTCCCAATCTCATCCATGAAGAATTTCCTCAACCTGTAGATCCTGCTGTTAGCCATAACTTTAGCAAGTCTTGATGATGCCTTTCAGTTTTTTTATTACCCAAGTAGCAATGGACGAAATTCGGCCTTACCAGATAAAATGTGGTGAACATCTTTTTGAAGTTATTGTGGAAAAGAGTTCTCCACAGTATAATGTGTAGTTTTGTATTAACCTTTTTGGATGAATTCCATATCTTTGATTGACTATTTCGAGCTTGATGACCTTCATCAAGAATGAGGAGGCTTGGGCTCTATAAGAGTAGGTTTCCAACATGCTTAGACTCTTCAGGAAGGCTCACATTTGTCTCACAAGTTAGGTACACAAAAAGATTGTAGCCAATAACAAGCACACTTTTTCCTCTATCCCACTCATGAAGCATCACCAAACGGCTCAATTTTTTCAATTTTTTTCCCATGATCTAGTTTCTCTTAGCCTATCTTATAATCTCTTCATATTCACAATTTGAATGAATTTCATTCGAAAAGGTCATTGATCTATTTAGCGTGTAAACTGGAATGTCAATACTCCACTTTTTCAACTCTCTTTCCCAAGGGAAAATCATGTTTTTTGGATCAATAATCAAAGGCCTGCTTATAAGATTACAAAAATCTTATAAGTAGGCCTTTGATTATTGCTCCAAAAAACATGCTTTTTCCTTCAGAAAGAGAGTTGAAGAAGTGGAGTATTGAATTTCCATTTTACATGCTAAACAGATCAACGACATTTCCGAATGAAATTCATTCAAACTGTGAATATGAAGAGATTATAAAACTGGCAAAGAGCAACTAGATCATGGAAAAAAATTGAAAAATTTGAGTCGTTTGGTGATGCTTCATGAGTGGCCTAGAGGAAAAAGTGTGCTTGTTATTGGCTAAAATATTTTTGTATACCTAACTTGTGAGACAAACGTGAACCTTCCTGAAGAGGCTAAGCATATTGGAAACCTACTTTTACAGAGCCTAGGCCTCCTTATTCTTGAGAAGGTTGTCAAGCTTGAAATAGCTAATCAAAGATATAGAACTCATAGATGCATAGGTTGAAAAAGTTCTTCATGGATCAAAGATATGGAATTCATGCATGAAAGAAATGGAAATCATGGATCAAAGTTATGTCTAACAACAAGATCTATAGGCTGAGGATGTACTTCATGGATGAAATTGGGAATAAAATTGATAATGGAAAAGAGAGTGTTGACCATAGGTTTACTTAAATGTTGAGGTGACTTTCCTACTATTGCTTCAATGTTCATGACACAATCTACTAAAAACTTCTTTCTCATTCATACCCTGTTAATTGTACCTATGATATTGCACTGCATGTCTAATGTTCTTCACCTTTAAATGTCCATATTTAAATGTATTCCTTTTTAAACTGTTATTTACTTTTGAAACTCATCCATAAACATAAAAAATTCATTACCAAATGTTTGTCCCTTTATCATTTGAAAGTATTCAATACATTCAAAACTCTATCCCTTAGTATGGAAGAAATCAGACATAATCTAAAAAATATTTGTTATGAGAATTGTATGACATTGTAGTAATAAAAAAAAATGAGGACATACTAGAAAGTCTATAATGAAAAAAGGAATATGCTCCAAAAACACTTGGAAAGAAGTAGACCAAAATGAACGAGATAGATAATGTATTGACTAAAGAGGTTGTTCTTGCTCATGAGAAGTGGAGGGTATGTGCAAGATCATGATGGGCCAAAAAGTAGCAATATGATGGGTATGTGGCTGACGACTATTTTTTTACCCAAAATTGATTAAACGAAAAGGGTTTTTAAAGGAGATTATTAGCTTTTCAATGATATAAATTATTCTTTACTTTGAATTTAATAAATAATTATTATTCATTTTCTATTCAAATTAAGACTAAAGTCCTAATTGATAGGTTGATTGAAAAAAATCTATAGCTTTCAAACAGTATCACATTTTATGAATAAAAATCATGCGTTGCATTCTATGCTTCACATACTATAGGAATAAAAAAAGAAAAATTGAATTTAATGAAGTTTTGAGTTAAGGTGGTGAAATAATGACTTTTATATTTTTAAAAATTTGTAATAAAATTCATAATTAATTATTTACATGGAAAAAAATATGCATCACATCGGGGAATGATTCCTCTACTTATATATAAAATCTTATAAAAAAATATTATCATTTTACTGTGGTTAGGGTGGTTAGACAGACACCTACTTCTTATTTTTCCCTAAAATTTAAGTACCACTGCATTGAAATTTCAAAAAAATTCCAAATAGATTTTTGTCTTTTAAACAAACCTAGTAGTTTAGAAACTACATTCAATTTGATACAAATTCTATTCTTACATATTTTTTAAATAATATAGATAACTTATTCAAATTTTAACGTCAAGTTGCCTAACTCTGAATTTTCTAATTTTTTTGCAACTTAAGGGCCTTTTTCTCCATGATGATCCTGCACATACCCTGGAGGAAGGAGCATGTGCAGTATGTGCAAGGGGAAAATGGCAATGTAGAAGTGGATTAGCTTGAAAGGTTTTCTATTGCATATGAATTTGTGCAAGAAAAGAAAGAGAGAGATGATGCTATAAGTAGAGTTGAACAAATGAATCCAGACATTCTTGAAATTAGCAATTCCATGGAACAAATACAATTTGGAATGGATGATAAGGAAAAGGAAATACTAGATCTAAGTGTAGAAAAATAGAATCAGTTGGGTGGAGGCATGAAATTCTTATCAGAAAAGGTAGACAAGCTCCCTAACAAGCTTGGCAAAAGAAATGTTTGCATACTCTAATGATAAAGACACTACAAAAACAATAGTTAAAAATGCTCAAAGTGGAGAAAAACAAATGAAGACTAAAATTAAGCACTTAGAAAAGGAACTAAAACATAGGAAGAAGCTATCATGCTCAATAGAAGAGGAGCTTAATGTTGTTCAGAGAGAGTTGCAATCTAAAAGATAGGAATTTGATAAAACAAAACACAACAATGGAAGGTGTTGTTGCACAATTGATAGGCAAAAAGTCAAAGGTCTTGTTACACAACTAATAAATGTCAAAATTCAAAGGTGTTGTTGCACAATTGATAGGTCAAAATTCAAAGGTGTTGTTGCACAATAGATAAAAGTTTAAGATGCCACAACAATAGCTACATTGGAGGTTGGTGGAGGAGGGAATTTGTGTAATGCAGCAGTGGATCATACAGAACAAACAGGAAAGCTCCCACTTGAAATAGGACATCTACATATAAGAGTAAGGATTATCCCTTTAAAAAAAATTGAAGCCCATACCATTTCCTCCACAACTCAACAATCACTAGCCAAATTACTGAGCAATGGAAACACAAGGCTGCCACTATCTCATGTTGCAAATGAAGATGAAATTAAACTAGCTATTCAACTTGTATTTCATAGTGCATGAGTTTGCAGAAATTCAAATGCTGTAAAGGGGATTTTTTCAGCCAAGTGGTCTTCCTATTGGCCGAAGTGAATGGTGAGGAGGTGAATTGTATGGGCTTGTATTTTGTTTAAAGGGATAATCATTCCTCTTGTATGTAGATGTCCTATGTTAAGTGGGAGATTTCTTGTCTATTCCATATCCACTAATGAATTACACAAATTCCCTCCTCTGCCAATCTCCAATGCAACTATTGATGTGGCATCTCATACTTTTATAAGTTGTGCAACAAAACCTTTGACTTTTGAACTGTCAAAATGCTTTGCAGGACTATTATAGGTAAGGTGAACATTTCCTACAACTATTTTCTACATTTGCAAGACCATTATAGGTAATTTGAACTATTTTAAACTCAATAAATTGTTTTTTTATAGTGTGCATAACAAAAAGTGGTCATTGAACAAGAATTGAGAAGTGAGTGACAACCCTATGTGTTTTCCATCATGCAACTATTATGTGCATCTTTTTTTGGAAACGTATGAATAAATTGAAATGAAATGTTTATTGAAAGTAAGGGTTGTCATAAAATATGAAGGTGAACTTCAAAACATTATTTTGTTATAGTTTGTATATAAGAAAGTGGTCATTGAAGAAGAATTGAGAAGTGAGTCACAACCCAATGTGTTTTCCGTCATGCAACTATTATGTGCATTTTATATTCAAAATAAATGACGATATTGAAATGGAATGTTTGTTGAAAGTAAGGGTTATAAAATATGAAGGTGATGTTCAAAACATTGTTTTGTTAAAGTGTGCATAACAAAAAGTGCTCATTGAACAAGAATTCAAAAGTGAGTCACAACCCTGTGTGTTTTCCATCTTCCAACTACTATGTGCATTTTGTGTTCCAAACATATGAACATATATTGAAATGGAGTGTTTGTTGAAATTAAGGGTTGTTATAAAATATGAAGGTGAAATTCAATACATCATTGAACAAGAATTTAGAAGTGAGTCACAACCCTGTGTGCTTTCCATCGTGCAACTATTATGTGCATTTTGTGTTCCAAACATATGAACATATATTGAAATGGAATGTTTGCTGAAAGTAAGGTTTGTTATAAAATATGAAGGTGAGGTTCAAAACATTGTTTTGTTTTAATCTACATAACAAAAAGTGTTCATTGAATAAGAATTCAAAAGTGAGTCACAACCCTGTGTGTTTTCCATCCTACAACTATTATGTGCATTTTGAGTTCTAGACATATCAATAGATATTAAAATGGAATGTTTGTTGAAATTAATGGGTGTAAAAAAATATGAAGCTCAACTTCAATATATTGTTTTGTTATAGTCTACATAATAGAAAGTGCTCATCGCATTTACTTACATTTGTAAATAAGTTTGACATAAATAAAAATACTTGAGGTTGGATTGCCTACCATTATTTGATGGAATTTGACATTTTTTATAATGAATTTTTACATGGCAACAAAAAGTGTCATGAAATCTACAAGAACATAGTCTTATGTATTTTTTTAATTAAGAGGGGTAAATGCTTTTGAACTGGAGCTATGAATCAGTGAGGTCACAAATAAGGGACCTCATCCCCAGTATAAATTGTCAAAAACTACACCCCAAAGGGATTGGAGCCTTGATGGAAAGATTAAAAATACAACTTAGCAATTGCACCATACCACTATTGGACGAAGACCATAGTCTTCAAACATACCAAAGTACTATAATTCCACACGACAATTTTGATCAATAATTACATGATTAAAGATAATGTAATTCCACACCATAATTGTTCAATAATTTCATGATAAAAGATAATGTAAATCCACACCATAATTGTTCAATAATTACATGATCAAAGACCGAATGGAAAATAAATATTATCAGCCTCTCTCATCCTCTCCTACAGTGCCTTTTATGTGCAATTGAGGAGACGGTCATATAAAACCTTATAGGCTTCTTTGGGTCCTTGGCACTAATGGTGGGGTGATTCCAAATGCACGAGGGTTTGAGGTAGCCTCTACTTCAACCATTACACTTTCAACACCTTTAGCCTGTATGAAACCCATGAATATAAATGACTACATTCAAAAATTAACATATGGATATAACGAAAAGGCAACATCATATCTAAGCATAGAGAAAGAGAATCACTAGCAGAAGAGATGAAAGTCTTATCTGAAAACACAGATAACTTTCATAACACAAATATATAGATATGAAATAAAATCATTTATATGTACCTGTGGAGGAGAAATACTATTGAAAATAAATGAGAAGGAAAAGGAAAAATTAGACAAAGCAAGAAATGTTGCAAATAATCAAGGCCCAATTTTTTCATTTCTTTGACACAAATTGAAGGAAATTGAGAAATTGAGTAGGCTAGTGTCAAGAATCAATAAAATCAGGCCTCGATCTTATTTGGGATGTTTCTTGAGTAGCCTAGTGTCAAGAATCAATAAAATTGGGACTCGATCTTATTAGCATCGTTCCTTCACACCTGCCACTTCCTTATTCATCCTTTCCCCATAATGTGAATAATGTTAATGTCACATCAAATTGAAATGAATGCAACAAATTCATTCAAATTATGAAAATACACATTCAAAAGAAGATTTCAAAATTACCCTTTCTTCCACTTTCTTCCTCTGAAAGAACTAGGGACAGTGTGTTTTCCAATATATTAACAAAATCAGCATATTCGTAATAGAAATTAAATTTTCTAAATGAAATCACAAAGACACTCTAAAATCTGAGGTACAAGCGATTGCAATAGCACATATTATAGGAAACCACAAATTCATACTTTAAAAGGGAAAGTGCAAGAAAGTGGGAGTTTCCTATTTCTCAAAGATTTATGCCCAGGAAAACGATCTCCTCCCCAGACACCCCTTATTCTTGTTGCCCTATCTCGGAGGCACATTTTCTTGTCCCAAATGCACACTAACTTGCTCACACCCACCATTTCCTTTCCCTCTAATTCTAGGAATGTAAACACCACATCAAATTCAAACACATGCAACCAATTCATTCAAAATATCAAAATACATGTTAAAAAGTAAATTTCAAAATTACCCTATCTCCCACTTTCTTCCACTTTCCCTTTCCAAGTATGTATCTGTGGTTTCCTATAATATGTAAAATAGTTGCAAGTGTTACAAGATAGTTAAAGTTCCAAAATTTATTGCACCATCTACTATAAGCAAGAATATAGTTTTTCAATCATACGAAATAAAAACTTTTGAAAAGCAAATAACTTACAGGGGAGAATGTGTTTTCCAACACTGCAAATAATGTGAGCATTTTTTTTCTTGCAATCAGATGAAGATAGTGAAATTCCATTTTTACTATTACAAATAGCATTTAATACAATTATTAATTTGAAAGTATCCATGATGAGAAAAATAGTTGACCTTAAACGATTTAAATGTCAACCTTTTTCTTTTATTTATAAGCAAGCTACCATAAACAATAAATCTTCAGGTGGCATGGGTAAAAGCACAAAGTTGTGTCACACTTTCAACCAACTTATTAGTACAATTGAATTTAATTATTTCTAACTAAAAAACAATTTTGGTCAAACATATGATCTAGTAAGATTCATTCTAGCTAAGTTAGATACTTCCACAACTTTTTCAATTAAAATTGTTGGCTAAAATTATATAGAGCACCACTTTGAGTCTAATTTACCAAATTTGAAAAACTTGAAGTTTAATTAACTCCTAGTAATGTAAATAACATTTGTTTTAAATATAAAAAATACCCTTTTGTAGATCCATAAGTGTAGTTTTCAAAAATATATTTATTTTATAGCTTAATTATTATTTATATTTTATATTTTATTTTTACTAAAAGTAGGTTATCAACACAAAATATTAGGTTGATTACCATGCCAAGGAAAAATACTAAAACTTATTAAAAAAAATTGAAAAAAATATGATGCACTAGATAAAATAATCTATTTCAAGATGGTATAATTTATTTTCCATTATAGATAAATATTTAGTACGAAAGTTGATGTTAAGTGGAAACAACTATTTTATGATTCACACACATTTTAATATTTATTTAGAAACACATATTCATAAAAATTAGAAAAAATATATCCATGAACTAAAGTTTCAATTTATAAATACACATAAAAATTTTGGAAGAGAAAAAATAAAATTTACTATAAAAAGTTTGACATCTCATGCAACTCTAGTTTTTAGCATTTTATCATCAACTAAATTATAGTGTTAATTTATTAAAAACTAGTTTAAAACAATTTTTTCATTTTTTTTTTAAATACAAACATAAAATATGCTAAAAAATACACATTTTACTAGTTTACATCATTTCAAAATTCAAAATATATATGCCACTTTTAGTGATTCAAGTTTAAAATTTTGATTAGTGTTGGTCGTATCCTTTATAAAGTGTGGCATAGATTTGTACTTTTACTCGCATTTCCTACCGATATATTTCATATTAACATAAATAGAATACACATTATAAACACGCATCCAAATGATTGTTGTCACACTTTGCATAATAGAAAGTGGTCATTGAACATGAATTGAGATGTGTCACAACCCTGTGTGTTTTCCATCTTGCAACTATTATGTGCATTTTGTGTTCTAAACATATGAACAAATATTGAAATGGAATGTCTATTGGAAGTAAGGGTTATCATAAAATATGAAGGTGGACTTCAAAACATTTTTTTGTTACATTTTGCATAATAGAAAGTGCTCATTGAACAAGAATTCAAAAGTGAGTCACAACCCTGTGTCTTTTCTATCCTGTAACTGTTATGTGTCATTTTTGTTCCAAATGTATGACGATATTGAAATAGAATGTTTTCTAAAAGTAAGGGTTATTGAATACATTCATACTGTTGGATGTTGTGGTTATGTTTCTGATATGTGGGTTTCATTAATGTCAACACTATTAGCATTACTGGATTAGAAGTTGTATATGCCAAGAATATTGAGAAAATTGTAATAAGAAGTGCTACAGGTTGTCAGTGGTGAAGTGAAGTTATTTATGTCGGTGTTTTCAGTATGTTGTTGTTCTGAGGTTGTGGACTAAAGGGTTTCTTGTTGAGTATGTCTAGTTTATCCACGTTGAATTTCAGAGATCCGCATGAAGAGTTGATCGAGTTATGGTGATATTCATTCTTACAGTTATTTTGTCGCATTAGATAGTGTTCCCAATTGAAGATTTTATTATTTCAGTAAGTTCACTTGCTACGAATGCTTCTCTAGTGTTTCATGATGCTTTTCGATGTTTCTAGTTCATTATCTATCTTTTTGGCATGTCTACATTGACCATTGTGCTCGTGATCCAAGATTTTCTCTTGTGTGTTCATATTTTTCATATCTTCAAGGATAAATTAATTGAAGTGTTTTCATGTTGGAGATGTTGATTTTGGTCTTCACTATATTATGGCCAACCTTGGTTGATTCACATGAATAATATTATTATTTTTTGGGTCGACTGCTTGTAATTATTTTATTATCTTATTTGTGGCCAACTTATAGCAATGTAATTTCTTGTTCCGGATATATAAGAGTGATTGTTTAAAGTTTGAATGCAAATGTGAAGTGTATGAGTCTTGTGTACGAATAAAGTTCAGATCATTGGAAGGTAGAGTAAAGAGTGAAGAAGTGTTCATGTGCTTAACTGGAACTGTAACTAGGCATTAGTAGATGCTACTTTCTCAGTTCAAATCTAGATGTTTTTAATCTAAATCTTTCTATAAGATAGTGTGTCTTCCTTGGGTAGTGAGCCTTTTTGTATTTTAGTAGTGATCTCTAGGTAGTGTGCATGAATGCATGTGCATTCCCAATTCATATTTCCTTATACTTTTAACAAGGTATAATCTTGTGGATTGACCTCCACCATGGTTTTTCCCCTAATAGGGTTTCCACGTAAAAAAATCTTGGTGTTATGTGTGATTTTGATGTGTTGTTCATTTATGCTTTCATGGTTAATGATCATATCTGAAATTAAGGTTAATAAGTTGAATAAGTTTGAGATTTGGTGACAATTGATTCAACCCCCCTCTCAGTTTTCTGTTCTTGAGTTTCCAACAATTGGTATCAGAGCTTATGGTTCCTTGGAAGAATTTTAATAGCTTGAGGTGATCTAGGATGGCAACTTATAAGAATGATAGTCCTAGATTTGATGGAACAAATTATTCTTTGTGGAAATATCGAATGGAGTGATATCTAAGATGCATTGGTGAACCCTACTAGAGTATTACAGAAAATATATATGTTATTCCACAAAATGGTCCTACTACTTCTACTTAGATCAGGGATGTTGAATATAATATCAGGGCTAAGGAGGTGTTGTTGAGTGCTTTGACTAATACTGAGATGACAAATGTGATGGATCTAAAGACTGCTTATGAGATTTGGAAGAAGTTGGAGACATTGTATGAAGGTGATGCAAATGTGAAGATTGCTCAACTACAAAGTCTGAAAGGAAAATATGAAAAGTTGAAAATGGGTGATGATGAAAATGTTACTACTTTCATGCAAAGACTAAATGAACTTGTGTGTGGTATCAGATGTGCTAGTGGACAAATAGATGAATCAGAGATTGTTGCTAAAGTGCTTAGATCTTTTCCTAATTCTTACAAAGTCAAGGCTAGTGCTATTCAAGAACTTTGAACTGTGACAAATATTACCAGAGATATGTTGATTGGTAAGCTTACTGCTTTTGAGTTGAGTGAATTTGGTGATACCCTTCCTAAATTTGAATATGCATTTAAGGCTACTACTTCTAGAAGAGATAGATAGAGATATGATCTAAGTGAAAGTTTACTAAGAAATAAATTCAAGTATGAGGATGAAATGAAATAGCTGGATGAAGAAGAAAGAGAGCTTGAAGAACTTAAAGCATTGATTGTGAAAAGAGAAGCTAGAGGACAAGGTAAGTATAAGGGAAATTTTCCTATTAAATGTCTCTCTTGCAATAAGATAGGTCATTTTGCATCAAGGTGTCTTGAAAGAGTTTCCAAGCCAAGATTTACTAAGCCTAAATTCCAAAAGAAGTGTTACTATTTTGTTGATGAAGGTGTAATAGATGATGAATCTGACAGAAGAAATTAAAGTGAAGATGAATTTGTTTTTATTGCTATCAAGGAAAATAATCTTGTGTTTGTTGAATCTACTAGTTGTACAAATGTGGAGAAAGCCCTAGCTACTTGAGTTGAAGAGAAAGATGAGTGGGTAATTGATAGTGGTTGTTCTCATCATATGATAGGAGATAAAATTAAGTTTGTGAATTTGGAGAAGTATGATGGTGGTGTTGTGAGGTTTGGTGATAACATAGCTAGTGTGATCTATGGAAGAGGATGCATTTCTCTTGATGGTAAGCCTAACAATGATGATGTCTTGTATGTTGAAGTTTTGAGGCATAATCATTTGAGTGTTGGTCAAATTTTTGATAAGGGATACAATCTTCAGTTCATGGATGGTAAGTGCAAAATATTGGAAATTCTAGAAATGTGATTGCATCAATTACACAAACAAAAGGCAATATCTTTCATCTAAATGCTGCTAGTAAAAGTTGTTTGATTGCTCAAGTTAATGAGAGTTGGTTATGGCATAGAAGAATGTGTTATGTTAACTTTAATAACATTGTCAAGATAAGTTCCACTAAGGCTGTGAGAGATATTCCTAAGATAATGAAACCTACTAATGCCATATGTAAAAAATGTCAGTTAGGAAAGCAAACAAGAATTTCATTTCAAAGCAAACAAAAAAATTCAAATGGATTGTTGGAACTTGTGCATACTAATTTATGTGGTCCTACTAGAAGTAGAAGTTTACAAGGTTACATATACTTCATGTTGCTTATTGATGATTATTCAAGGATGATGTGGACTAATTTCTTAAGGTAGAAATTTGAAGCTCTAGAAAATTTCAAGATCTTTAAGGCTATGGTTGAGACAGAGATTGATTTCAAGATTAAGTGTCTGAGATCAGATAGAGGTGGTGAATTCACTTTCGATGAGTTTAATTCTTTTTGTGAAGAGCATGGAATAAAGAGACAATTATTTTCACCGTGGACCCCTCAACAGAATGGAGTTGTGGAAAGAAAGAACAAAATAATTCTAGATGCAGCTAGAACCATGATGTTGGAAAGAAATGTGCCTTATATCTACTGGAGAGAAGTTGTGAGTACTGTTGTGTACACACTTGACCAGGTACAAATCAAAGGTGATACTGTTAAGACTCCTTTTGAACTATGGGATGGTCGAAAGCCTACTATTAGATATTTCAAAATCTTTGGAAGGAAGTGTTATATCAAAAGAGATGAATATATAGGAAAGTTTGATGTAGGAGTGATGAAGGAATCTTTCTAGTTTATGCTACTAAAAGTAAGGCCAACTAGTATTACAACAAAAGATTGAAGAAAATGGTTGAAAGTGCAAATGTTAAGGTTGATGAAGACATAGATGCACTATCCAGAACCTATGGATATGATTCTAATGATTAGAATGACAATAAAAGAAAAGGAAAGCAAGGTCAGACTGCAAGTCAAGTTCAAATCATTCTGGTGAATCAAGAAAATTAAGAAGGAGAAACTGATGGAAAAATAGAAGATAGATTATAAGAGCCTGAAGTTGAAGAACATTCTAAGAAGACTCTGAGGTATGTGAGATTGAATCATTCAAAGAATCTGATCATAGGTGATAAGAACAAAGGTGTCTAGACTAGGAGAAAAATTACATAAGAGTATTGTTTAATTTCAAAAATTAAGCCTAACAATGTGAATGAAGCATGCAAAGATGAGCATTGGGTTGAAGCAATGAAAGAGGAACTACAGAAAATTAAGAATGATACATGGATTCTTGTTCCCAGACCTAAGGATAAGAATGTAATTGGGACTAAATGGGTTTTTAGAAATAAACTGAATGAAGGTGAAGTGGTTATAAACAAAGCAAGACTAGTTTGTAAGGGATATTCTCAAATGGAAGGTATTTATTTTGAAGAAACCTTTTCCCCTTTTGCTAGAATTGAAGTTGTGAGATTTTTTCTTGCTTATGCTTCTTATAAAGACTACAAGGTTTATCAAATGGATGTCAAGTATGATTTTCTAAATGGCGAATTGGAAGAAGAGGTATATGTTGAGCAAACTAATGGATTCCAGTTGACTGATTAGGAAGATATGGTTTGTCAATTGAAGAAAGAATTGTATGGTCTTAAGCAAGCCCCTAGAGCATGGTATGCCAGATTGGATAAGTACTTAGTGAAATTTGGATTTAACAAAGGTACTGCTGATAGTAATTTGTATTTCAAGAATGATGATAAAGATTTGATTGTGGAAGTTCTTGTTGATGATATCATATTTGGAGGAGATGATAGCTTATGCATGAAGTTTGCTAATGAGATGCAGAATGAATTTGAAATGTCAATGATTAGAGAGATGAAATTCTTCTTGGGATTACAAATTACTCAGTTAGATAAAGGGATTTTAATATCTCAGTCCAAGTATGTGAAGGAATTGCTAAATAAATTTGGTATGGAAGATTCAAAGCCTATCGGTACACCCATGGTGACTGGATGCAAGCTGAAAACTGATGATGATTCTTTGAAAGCAAATCAGACAAGATATAGATCAATGATTGGTGGATTACTTTATTTGACTCAAAATAGGCCTAATATTATGAATTTTGTATGTATTGTTGCTAGATTTCAAGCTAATCCTAAATAATCTCATGTGACTGTTGTGAAGAGATTTTTCAGATACTTGAAAGAGATAGTTGATTTTGGTCTATGGTATCCTAAAGATGATCTTACTTTGAGTGCCTTTATTGATGTTTATTGGGAAGGAGATGTGAATGACATGAAAAGTACTACTGGTGGAGCATTTTTATTGGGAAAGAAGTTGATTTCATGGTTGAGTAAGAAGTAGAATGCTATTTCTTTATCTACTACAGAGGAAAAATACATTGTTGCTACTAATAATTGTACTCAATTACTATGGATGAAACAAATGCTGAAGGATATCAGAGTTGTGTATGATGAGCCTATTGTTATATTTTGTGATAACTCAAGTGCTATTAATATTTCTAAGAATCTGGTGCTACATTCAAAGACCAAGTATATATCTATGAAGTTTCACTTTTTGAGAGAGAAGGTAAGTGAAAACAACTTGTTAGATTGGAGTATGTGCCTACTAAGGAGCATATTGCAGATATCTTTACAAAGTCATTTCCTAAGTATACTTTTGAGTATCTTAGAGGGAAGTTAGGGGTGATTACCCCTCCTAATAGAACTAAGAACACATTGCATTGCATTAATCCTTGCATTTCATGATTATATTTTGATCTAGATTGATGTTGTGGTGGCTGCTACTCAAGGGGAGTAGTCAGATATTCAGATGTTTAGAAGTTTAGATATGTGGTTCAGAGATTGTATTGAAGAGATCTTTGTCATTTATGTCAAAGGGGGAGAAGAGTAATGCAAAAAATAAACTGTTGATTATCTGGGGAGATCATGTGAGGAAAGAAAAGTCAGAACTTAAAGGAAGAGTAAGCATAGTTTTGTTGATGGTATTTTTCACATCATGCATTGCCATCAATG
This sequence comes from Sequoia sempervirens, assembly GCA_007258455.2. Taxonomy (NCBI): domain Eukaryota; kingdom Viridiplantae; phylum Streptophyta; class Pinopsida; order Cupressales; family Cupressaceae; genus Sequoia; species Sequoia sempervirens. The sequence continues at coordinate 100,014 of VDFB02084211.1, read as the reverse complement.
CCAAAGGGGGAGATTGTTAGATGTTGTGATTGTGTTTCTGATATGTGGTTTTCATTGATGTCAACACTATTAGCATTACTGCATTAGAAGTTGTATATGTCGAGGATATTTAGAAAATTGTAATAAGAAGTGCTATAAGTTGTCAATAGTGAAGTGAACTTCTTTATGTTAGTGTGTTTAGTACATTATTGTTTTGAGGACTAAAGTGTTTCGTGTTGAGTATGTCTATTTTATCCACATTGAATTTTAGAGATCTGCATGAAGAGTTGATCGAGTTATGGTGATTTTCATTATGATAGTTTTTCTGTCGCTTCAGTTAGTGTTCCTAATTGAAGATTCTGTGATTTCAATAAGTTTAGTTGTTGTGGATGTTTCTAGTTCATTCTCTATCTTTATGGAATTTCTACATTGATTTTTGTGCTCATGATTCAATATTTTCTCTTGCGTGTTCATATTTTTCGTCTTCTTGGCTGACAAGGTGTTGAAACATGTTGTGAATCTTTGAGGAGAAATTAATTGAAGTGTTTTCATGTTTGAGATGTTGTTTTTAGTCTTGAATATGGTATGGCTGACCTTGGTTGATTCACATGAATAATCTTTATTTTTTTTGGGCCGACTGCTTGTAATTTTTTTTTTTTTTTTGTGGCTGACTTATAGCGATGTAATTTCTTGTT
>VDFB02084211.1:0-99240 GCA_007258455.2 Sequoia sempervirens | reverse complement strand
TTGTGAAAGATCGATATGTTGTTGATTTATTCTCTTTCATCTCTACATTGTTGTTCAGCTTGATGCTAGTCAATGTTGGTTGGTTAGTGGCTTCAACAGTTGATGTAGATGCTTATGGAAGTGATAGAATGATGTTTATGTTCAACAATGTTGTTGCAGTCTTTGTTGTGATTGTGAGCCAGGTATTCAGATGTACAGATGATACAGGACAAGTGGGGAGGCAAAGTCCTCACTTTATGTTTGAATAAATGCCACTTTTGGAGGTCCAAAAGTTCTCCAATGGGGAGGCATGATCTGGGGGATATTTTTCAGTGGAAATTTAAGTGTCTCCAAATCTCTATATTTTTGCACCATAAGAAAGAGCTCAGTGTCTTGATTCCAATGCAACTCGAACGAAGCAAAAAGGAGTCCGTTTGCACAAGTTATGGCCAGTCAAAGGCAGGGTCAAACTAGGATTAGAGGGCGTCTAGAAGGAAAAAAATGATCATCTCAAAAATTGACAGAACTGGTGTCATCGCGAAGAGCTCGTCGAGATGATTCCGACGGTGTTCGTTTCGTCGAAATCTGACGTCATATGCTCAAGATACAGCTGGTGAAAGTTCTGAGTTGACTTTTGAGGTGACTCTACGGATGATGACGTTAGCAGATCGTCCGTACCGTACGGAATCCACATGGATGAATTCAGGCGAGACACATGGCAGTTGAATCATCCGTATGGAGCCAATCAGATTTTGACACATGTCCCATTTGTACTCCATCGTGGCATCCGAGTTGGCAAGACAGTCATCGGCATCGTCGGCATACACGTCAACAACTTGGCCGAATAGACTCCTGCCACGTGGCAGTCTACTGGTTGGACACGTGTAGCCTCTCTCTACTTCGGTGGTCGAACTGTTTGTTTTAACAAAAAGTTTAATATCCTAAGCTTGAACCCGTAACCTGACGCGGACGAGCCAACGGCTCCACCGTTACACCGTCGGCTATTTCCTTAATATGTATGGTGTTCAGTTTCTTTTGTCAAGCGTTCGGCGGGTGGATGAAAGCAAAAGGTAGTTGGCGGGGTTGGAACCCCTGACCAACCTTTTACCAAAAATTCTTTCTACCATCACACCACTGAACAACTTTTGAATATTATCGGTGTTAGTTTTCTTTTCTTGTATGTGTTGGCCCGAGGCCATAACAAATGGCTCATTTTTGTTGTAAAACCCCAACCACTAAACAAAAGTGGTTCTAAATGACAAAAGGGGTTAGGAACAACCTGTAAATGTAGCATAGGGGAGTTATGCATTTATTCCATTTTGTTAAGCCTAATTAGGCTAATTTTATGTATAAAAGGGGGATAATGTAAGCTCTTAGGAGTTCAGGTGAATGCAAGTGTGAAATAGTGAAATAGGTGATACGAAAGAGAGGTCTTGTGGATATTTTTGAGCCATTTTTGTACGACGGAGTATTGTTATGCTGCCGAAGTGCTAGAAGGAATGGTCTTGGTGCATTTGTAATCTTTTTTGGAGATTAATCGGATCGGTCTCACTCTATTGGAGCGGACCCGGAGACGTAGTCACGTTTGTGACGAACTCCGTTATCAAATTGTTTGCACTTCTTCTCTCCTCTCTCATGTTCTGATTTTCACCTTAAGTTTTAAGTTTCTAATGCATAGTTTCATTAATGTATGCATGAATTTGTAATTCCTTTAAGTTGTTGAAATTAAGCATTCAATTACGCAATTAGTCTAGATCCTATACAAATCGCCCTTCCTACAGTTGGGTATCATCAAATTGCTTGGTCATATCAATCAATCTTTGTCAAACAATCAATCAATCTTATCAACCTTGTCACTCAATATTTCCTTAGTCGATGTGTCCTTAAGGTCGGCATAATCATTATCAATCAAATATTGTCAACTTTATCAATCAATCCTTGTGAAATCAACCAATCTTGTAAATCTTGTCAATCAATCTTGCCTTGATTAGGATGTTTCCTTCTTGAATCTAGGTGTGGTCATTTAGATCAATTTGTCAACCTTTGTCAAATTTTAATCAATCTTGGTCAACTTATCATTCAATCTTCGGTCATCTTGGTCAAACAAAAAATCTCATTGTTATCATTGGCAAGCACTATCATGGCAAACACTTTGTTGGGCTAGAATTGTCTTATTATCTTGACTAATTTTGGGTCATGTTACTAGTCTCCTCAAGGATTTCCTATTAACGGATTTAGAGGAATGATGACGGATCATGGCCTCTTTTCTTTGTTTGTTGTATGTGGCTTGTCTTGGAAAAAAGAATGGGTCGATTGGGTCCTTAGTATGAGCCGAGGAATTCTTGTCTGTGGACTTTGTCTTTTGACTGGTTGTCTCTCCCAAATGGTCACCTTGCACACCTTGGTCTATGTCATACCATGCTGTTTGTGGCCCATTTGCAAGATTTTTGAGGCTCAATGATGATAAATATAAAAATGTAAGCATAAAAGTTGGTTCCCTTATCAAATTTCCTATCTAACTTTCCATCTTCATCCTCCTTTCTCTTTCACACTAACATCCATCCCCTTCCATGCTAAGATTTCTTCTATCCTCCATCCTCTATTCTTATTATCAATTTCAAGAGCATATTCATGTTCTTTGAACCTTCCTATCCTCTCAAGGGGCATACCACAACCCTCCTAGTTATCTTTCCTCCCCCTACTTTCACTGGGGCATATTTCAAAATTAATTTTTTTTTGCACAACACGATGAACTACATTATGTCAAAGAGGGGAAAAATGTAGACATTGAAAAATGTCCTAAGTCTATGAGCATCATTTTCTTCATCTTCGTCCTTCAATAATTGAATAATTTTAATTATTCAATTATGTCTAATCATATTCCTTTATTAATTAAATAATTTTAATTATTTAATTAATTCCTCTTCTCATTTCTATCATGATCAATTAAGATTATTTAATTGCATCACTAATTTCCCCCCTTCTTTAATAGTTAAATAAATTATTATTTATTTAATTATTTTATCACCTTTCATCTATAGTTAAATAATTACCATTAATTATTTAACTATTCATAGTCTTTTAATTCTTCTATAGTTAATTAATTAACTATTCCCTTGTCATCTTTCCTTATTAAATAATTAATCTAAGTTATTTATTTAATGTCTCTATTTCTATTTTTCCTCTTATTTAACTAAATGGTTGAATAATCATTTTAATTAAATGCCCATTTTCATTTTCCTCCAAATAAATAATTTGAATAAATTATTTATCTCTATTTGTCATTTTCCTCCATTTTTGAATAAATAATTTGAAATAAATTATTTATGCACCACCTGGTCAAAGATGCTCTGTCATAATCCCTTGTCCTAATATTCATTTCTATCATAGCCTGCATGTCTTGCATGTTTGTTTATAGCCATTAGGCATCATAGCCATTGACATCATAGCTTTTCCATGCATGGCATATTTCTGGTGCATCAATAATGGACCGTTGATCTTGGCATCTTTTCTGAGGCTCCATCTTGGCCATCCATTTCATAACCTTCCTCTCATGCATTCTCATCCATTGATCTTGGAATACTTCTAGAGGATTAATCTCAGTCATCCATTTGAAAGGTTGTTTATAAAAGCATCCTCCCCCCTACACTTTGTCCTTAACAACCTTTCATCTCCAACTTTCTTGCTTACTATTTGCAGGTATTTGCACAACTTCAACAATAAATCTGAGGGCATATTTGCAAAAGGAGAGATAAGAGAAGTGAATCAACTACAATATGGGGAGTGCTTTATTTTGTTTGTTTTCATTTTTATATCTCCATTTGTTTTTTCTCTCTTGTTTGATGTTGTTTTATAGATTAGAAGTGTTGGTTGTCACTTTATCTATGCTATTTGATTTTTAACCCCATCTCAAAATACATGTCAAAGGAAAAGACCCACAATGTGTTGTCACGACCCGTCACACTCACATCACCATCCCAGGAGCTTCCACATCCACCCAACTAGCTCCTATAAGCTCTTAGTATAATATTCTTGATGACCTAAGAAAGAATCTGACCCAAATATATATCTTAGATTTGCTTAAGTCTTCTCCTGTCCATCAAGAAATCTTAACCAAAGGTTTACAGGATACCCATGTTTCCAACGATATAGATCCTACCCAATTTCAAGCCTTTGTAGGAAACTTGTCAACCACATATTAGCTGGGCTTTAGTCAAAATGATATGCCTTGCATTGATTCGAACCAAAACTGTTGCCTTCATATTGAGGTCCTCGTAGCCCAACATAAAATAAAAAGGGTCTTGGTAGATAATGGCTCTACCCTAACTCTCTATACATTAATGTTCATAAAACATGTAGGCTACACTCTTGCTGACTTGAATAATCAGGTTATTACCATCAAGGCATATGACAATGCAAAATGTGACTTCGAGGGAAGTATTTGTGTTCCAATTTAGGTTGGTCCTGTTGTGTAGTGCACTACCTATCATGTCCTTGATCTGGACCTTCGATAAAAACTTCTTCTTGGCCACCCATGGATCCATGCCATGCAGGCCATCCCATCTACCTACCATCAGTGTCTAAAGTTCCCATTTAATGGGATGGAAGTGGCAATACATGTTGATCCACAATGATTTGAGTATTGCTATGTGTTAGAAGCTTCCTTTCCTCACTATCACTACTATCCAAGAGTGGAAGTGGGGGAACCTTAGACATCATCATCCCATACATCTTCCAACATGCTATCCACCACATCATCCATTCCATCTTCCACATCCGACTCCACAATCACCAGGGTCTAGATCACTGACAAAGGTCATGGTAAGTATGAAATGCACATAGCTTTAAATGTGGCAACCATGCCACCCTCACCTCATACGTATGGCCAACCTTCTTAGTCCACACTAAAACAAGAAGAGAAGACAATTACTCTGAGTTCTAAGAACATGGGCTCTAGCACTTTTTGATCTCTTGGGACAAGACAAGACACAACAGAAGATGGCATCAGTCAATGGATATATCGCGAGGAGCCTAAACCTTCTACTCCTCTTAGGGAATATTTATATGAGACATATTTGTATACCTCTAAGTTAGCCAAAAAATATAATTATCAATGGGGAGGCCTCAACATAGATGAACAAGGAAGATGAAAACTTGTGGATACTCTTGTGTGACCAAAACATTTGGGCTTAGGCTATGACACAATGCAGAAAGGTCCTGGACCATCCACTAGTACTTCTAACAATGTTAGTGTGGAAAATGGTCTCCTTGAGGAAATACTTGAGGAAGATTCCATCATACTTGCATACACTGACATGGATCTCTCATCCATGTTTGATTTCCTATCTGTCTTTTCCATCAGCCTTTCCCTTCGCCATCCTTATCTTATTGATTGGGACCTACGAGGTAGTGCACTTGTCAACAAATTTCCGTCAGTGGATTCTTATGTGCATCTCATGGGATTGGGGGAGGATGAACACCCTAACTACAAAAGTAAGAAGAAACTGTAAAGAAAAAAAGGGTCATCTAGTGAAAACCTCTTGGAGGCACTTCTTGACTCAGCAAAAGTAAAAATAAAGGGTGTATCTGACAGTGAAAACCTTGATGAAGCACTAGAGGATGGGGATGTTCATCTTCCCATTGTAGGAACTCAATTGTCCAAAAGATCTTCTTTTCTAATAAAAAAACACAGGAAGTAAACTTGGGAATTGAGGAAAATCCTAAGATCATGTATGTGGCCAAGTTCTTATTAGAAGAAGAGCACTCTATCATCATCCATCTGCTAAAAGAGGGAATCATTAATTTTGCATGGACCTATTCAGATAAGCTAGATTTAGATCCTTCTTTAGTGCTACACCATTTGGAAATTCATTCAGATGCCAAACCCGTCAAACAACAACTAAGAAAGATGCATCCTCAGGTGGCTTTTCTTGTCAAGAAAGAGTTGGAGAAACTGTTAGAAGTTGGGTTCATCGGATTGATTGACTATTCTGATTAGATATCCAACATAGTGCCTGTGGCCAAGCCAAATGGAAACATCAGGATTTGTATAGACTTTCGGTATCTCAATAGAGCTTGTCCTAAGGATGACTTCCCCCTGCCAAATATTGACATGTTGGTTGACCTCACCACATGACATGAGATGCTATCCTTTATGGATCGTTTCTCTAGCTATAATCAGATCAGGATCGCACTAGAGGATCAACATAAAATTTCCTTCACCACCCCTTGGGGCACATTTTGCTACAATTTCATGCCCTTTAGACTCAAGAATGTGGGGGAAAATTATCAATGCACCATGACTATTATCTTCCATGATCATATTCACATCATAATGGAGGATTTTTTGGGGAAATCCAAGACTAGGGAAGAGCACCCTATGATCCTGAAGAATTTTTTTGAGTGATTAGAGCACTACAAACTACATCCGAATCTAAAGAAATTTCTATTCTGGGTTACATTAGGAAAGCTATTGGGCTTCATCATCTCTAGAAGGGGTGTAGAGATAAATCCAGCTAAAGTCAAAGCCATCATGGAAATTCCCCTGCCACATAATCTCAAGTAGTTAAGAAGCCTTCAAGGGAAGTTATAGTCCATCAAGTGGTTCATATCTCAGCTAGTTGACAAGTGTCAATCATTCACCCATCTCTTGCGTAAAGATACCAGCTTCAAGTGGGATCCAGAATGTCAGCAAGGCTTCAAAAAAATTAAGGATTACTTGGCTCATCCACCCATCCTCATGCCTCCTATTCCAGGTAAACCACTTATGTTGTACATTTCAACTACTTTGGTTGCACTGGGGGAATTATTAGCTCAACATAATGAGTCCTCTATAGAGCACACAATATACTACATTGGTCAAACATTAGTGGGATATGAACTCAACTATTCTCCAATGGAAATAGCTTATCTAGCTATAGTCTTTAGTTGAAAAAATCTTCACCATTATATGATCAGTTATCCTGTGAAGCTAATATCAAAAGTTGATCCACTTAAATATTTGTTGTCTAGAATGTCGTTGACTGGCCACATGGCCAAGTGGTTCATGTTACTGAGCGAGTTCAACATAGAGTATGTGGACCATAAGGGGATTAAGAGAAAATTAATAATAGATCAGTTGGTAGATGCTCCTTCGATGGATGCCTATCCCTTGGTCATATAATTTCTTGATGAAGAGGTCATCATAGTCATAGAAGCAGCTACATGGACACTCTATTTTGATGGGTCATAAACACATAATGGAGCTGGCGTGGGTGTCTTATGTCACCCCACAAGGTGAATACATCCCAAAGTCATCTAGGTTAGCATTCCCATGCACAAACAATATAGTAGTGTATGAAGATCTTATCACTAGTCTTAGGATCACAATTCAATGGAATATCACTCGCTTATGAGTCTTTGGTGATTCTCAATTGATTATCAAACAAGTCAATGATGAGTTTCAGACGAAGGCTGAAAAATTGTTTCCCTACAAATGCATGGTGGATGAATTTAAGAAATATTCCACCTTCATCCAGTTTGAACAGATCCCCAGAGTTTAGAATAAGGCAGTTGATGTAATGGCTATGATTGGTTCCTTGATTGATATTCCTAAAGATCAAACAAACTATGAGTTCCTTGTTGAACAAATTTTAATTCTAGCATATGATATCCTTGAGAGTGAGATGTGCGATATTGTAGGTCCTAAGTGACCCTAGTACCACGACATTTACACTTACCTTCGTGATAACATCCAACCTCTTGACCTTACATAGAATCAATGTAAATCCTTCATCTAATGTAAATCCCACTATACCATTGTGGGTATGTTGGAACTCTTCTTAGGTGTCTGAATGAACCAAAAGCTTGCACTTCATTAACTGAGGTACATAGTGGTATCTATGGGGCCCATTCTAATGACATGGCCTTAGCCAAAAGGATTCTCAGAGTTGGATATAATTGGCCTACACTAGAGCATGACTCTTGTGAGTTCATGAAGAAATACCTACCCTATCAACAACATGTGGATATTATACATGCTCCTGCCCAAGATTTGCAACCTATCATAGCACCATGGCCCTTTTCTCAGTGGGGTTTTGACTTGATTGACAAGATCTAACCTCCATCTTCCAATAGCCACACTTTCATCATCACCACCACTGAGTACTTCACCAAGTGGGTGGAAGCAATTCCACTCTCTCAAATTATGGGTACTTAGATCACCAAATTTATCATTTTCCATATTCTCTACAGGAATGGAATCGCATCCACCGTCATCACTAATAATGGAAAGACTTTAAAAACTAGTCTATGAAACACCTAGATGTGAAACATTTCACATCCAACATCGTTGGTCCACGCCCTATTACCCACAAGGTAATGGTCATGCGGAAGAAACTAACCAAACCTTGATCAAGATTCTTAAAAAGGTGGTTAATAACACTGGTTGAGATTGGCATCTCCATCTCCATCCTACCCTTTGGGCCTATCGCACATCCATTCACACCCCCACTAGCACCACTCCATACTCCGTTGTTTATGGTGTCGATGCCATCTTGTTGATTGAAGTCGAGATCCCATCACTTAGAATATCTTTGAAGAACCTCATAAGTGATGAAGATGCTCAAGTTGCATGACTCAATCAATTGGAACTCCTAGATGAAAAATGAGTCAAAGCATATAATGATCTACAAGCATATAAACATCATCTTAGGAGAATCTATAATAATAAATTTTGTCCTCGTCAGTTCAATGTGGGGGATCTAGTCCTCAAGGAGAATCAATGTACTTACCAAGATCGAGACAAGAAATGAAAGTTTGAGGCTAATTGGCTAGGTCCTTATGTTGCCATAGCTAAATATGGATCAGGGGTATATAGGCTTGCTACACTTGAAGGGGAGCCCCTAGAGGAGCCTATCAACATCATGCACTTGAAAAGGTTTTACACCTAATTCCATTAGGTTATCCTATCCTACCAAAATACTTTAATAAAAAAAATTAAAAAATTGTCAAAATACAAAAAACGTCAAAAAAGTCAAAAATCCAAAAAAGAGTAAAGAGAAATAATCCATCCTATGGTGAAAACCACCCTTGGTGGTGCCTTGGATAAGTACATTTGTTGAAAACCTTATAATAGGCACCATTCATAGAGGGCTTAATCATTATCTACCTTACGTGCTAGGTACTTTATGTTTCCATCCATCTTATCCTCACATCCTATCCTAGCATCCTATTGATCCACTCCTTTCACCCACATCCGCTTATCTGCCACTTGGTATATTTTGGTTGAGCATTGGATGATCCTCATCTGCTAGCTGTAATCTTGAACTTTTAGCCCAATCTGATCTTATGTCATCTATCTGTGTTATCAGTTGGTCTCTCACCTTCACCTAGGGTCTTTCATCATGTCGGTCCTCATTAGGTTTCATCCTATCATGTCACTAATAATGAATCCGACTGCATACACCTTAATTTGAATGCAATCCACCCCAACAGATATTCTCATTATTTTTTAGTGTTTGGAATAGTATGGTCTGCCAACTGATGTGGATCTTCCCCTTGGGGCTTTCATCTATCCTATCTTGTCACTCATTCATCCTTCATCTTCTTGGTTTTATATTTCATCATTTGTCTCTTTCAAACTACATTTTCCATACGCTTTCATGTAGGCAAGGTCAATAATTTGATCCACCCTTGGGGCTTTTTTCCATCCGGTATTTGTCTTCCATCATCATCTCCATTGTCCTCTTTCCTCTTTTATCCATGGTCTTTTATTGAACTATGAGGGCTTTGTGCTTTCACATAGGCAAGGCTAATCTCTGATCATCCCCCAAGCCCCTAGGTCCTTAGGGTGTGTTAGTCATGTGTCTTGTGTCATGTCATCGAGTATGTCCCTATCTAGCTGGTTCTTAACAAATAGATCCACTAGTATCATAAGGTTCAATTAGTTTGAGTATCCTAAGTCATGTTGATCACTTAGTTTAATCTCCATCTTTGGTCTTAACACGATGCATCCTTCCTACCTTAGACCACATCAATCCCATCCACCTTTTGATCCTATGGAAAATGACATTTGAAATTGATTGTTTTCTTTTGATGATTTTGGAATTTTTTTTATCATTTGAGCTTCCTATCATACCTTTTTAGGGTCACCATGATCCATCATATCATGATGTGCTTTAACTAGTAAACAATAGGGGCATGTCTTGATCTTTTGTTTGTTTCTATCTTCTTGGTTGTCCCATGTAGTACCCACAAAGATACCTATGGTCTTGTGTTATGCTGGGGAATCCTTTGTGCTTGTGGTTATCACAATGCCTGGCCCAACCAAAGTCACTATGACTTTGTGGTGTTGGGATAGCCTCCTTGTCTGTTGTGTTTGTTTCATGCACTAGACACTAATATGCCTTGGTTCTTCATAACCTGGTGTCTCACATCTTGTGCTATAGAAAAAAATAGTGCTCCAAAAATTGGAAAATAGCATTAGGATTGCATTTCATACATCATCCTATTGCATTGCATTTATCCCCCCATCTTTCCCCAACCCATAACTAGTGATTTTGGCTGTGAAAACATTAATCTCCCATCTCCTTTTCTTCTCATGATCCCTACATTTTTGATAGGTGTAGTATCACATCCATCCTCCCTCATTTTATAATGATTACCAAGAAAGTACTTTCCATCAAGCCCTTATTTACACTCATTCCTGTGCTAATTTAATTCAAATATTAATCCCCTCATTCATGTAGGTTGCATTTATTTATTACGCCAATGGTACCAAGGTCATCTTTGCTGTCGAATACTTGGTTTGAGATTGATACATAATTATAAGGAAAACCATGTCCATCATAGAAACAAGTGAATCCAATCATTCATTAGTCTTGATCAATGTCATATTAAAGTACAATTTGATCCCAAATGGCACCAATGTCTTCTCATATAGCATGGTAGGTTCATTTCATCTCATGTGCATTTATCATATCATTGTCATTTTAAGTTGTTTAGATTGATATTATTTGGTTATTCTAAGCATCTTATGGTCATTTCACTATCAATTTGTTGCATTAACATTTTTCGTATTAGTCTGTCACATTGAATTTTCATAACATACATCTAATCATAATAATATGCTTAAGAAAAAAATTCCTAGAAGAATTAAGAAGCAAATTAATTGTATAGTGTACAACACAGATGTCCATCTGCTATGAGTTGATTGATGTTTCTGGATCACACTTGCTAATTATTCCATGCATACATCGCCACCTGCATCACAAATAATTAGTCTCATGTCCATAACATATAACATCATAAAGTGTTAGGCATCATGCATTTCATCCGTGTCATCCATGTCATCCACATAGGCATAAATATGAATAATTATAAACAAATGCACATATCATAATCATAATCATCATCATAATCATCCCTAATAAAACACATACATACACATATGCATAAATAAACATCCATCATATAAGCACCACATAGTGTTAATAAGGGCTATCACATAGCATATAAATATCAAAATATCATGTCCATCATATCCATTGATAATCATTGACTAAAATACAAGTATAGGGCTCTGAATTGAATGTAGAGACTACATCAAATGAATAAAATGATCTATATATGATCTATGCTATGGGGTTTGTGGTCTTTATCCCTGTGTACTACACATCCACCTTGCACCTGTCAAAAACTTGTATCCTATCCCCCCTCCTATCCTCTCTACCCTATACTAGCCTCATTTGACCTCTTTGGGGAATCTAGCATTGGTCCTTTGTGTGGGGAAGTCTCTCGATAGTTGTTGAACCCTCGTGTGTGTCCCTGATGACCATGATGGTGCTAACATCTGTGGTACTACTTGGATATATGGAGGTACACAACATGTAGGATCTAGAACCTCTATGAAATAAGCCCCCATGTAATAGCTATACTCTCTCATGTACTTGTCCCTCTCCGCTGCCTGTGCCTTGTCAATGTCCCACTCTACCCTATACCTGTCTTGTAATCCATCCAAGTACCTCCTCTCTTGATCCCATGCATCTTGTGCCATCCTCAGCTAGTCTATCTATTCCTGCATCCGTGACATCTGCTCTAATGTCGCATCTGTCTCATCCTACAAGGCATGTACTTATGCCTCTACCAGATTTCCCTCATCTTACATAGTTTGAATCTATTCCATTGCTGCCTCTGCTCTCTCTAGCACTGACCTTGCCTCTCTAGCTATCAATTTTTCACACTCTACTTTGTCTTGGAGCTCATCCTACTCTCTCTTGAGCTTGTCCCTCTCCCTCCTCATCTCCTCCAGCTCCCTTTACATCTCTACTAGTTGTATCTAGACCTCATCCCTCTTTGCCAGTCCCTCCAATACCTTTCATCTTGCATCATCTACTAGGGCCATATAGTCCCTCTCCCCCTCTATCTGTAACCTGTCCACCTCCAATTCCCTAAGCCTATGCTCTACGATCCTTAGTCTTTCTAGAGCTCCTGTTAATAGTACCACTAGATCCTTGAGTGGTGGATGTACATATGACACTATTGACAATGGATGTACCTCTAAGGAATCCTCCTCCATCACCTCCCCCTATCCTCTCACCTATCAGTCTCCTCTCTCCTCCACCTTAGCATCTCTGTCTCCACCCCTCCTTTGTCAGCTGCCTCTCCTACTAGCTCTCCTCTGTCCACCCAATCTCCTCTCATCCTCTAAGCTGTATCCTAGTGCCCCTACAATAAGGTGCACTGTCATAATTCATCCTAGCCTATGTTCTACCCACCATGTAGACTACAGCACAGTTGTCCCTACATCTGCCACCCCTCCTTTCCCTGGATACGACACTAGTTGTAAGTCCTCCCACATCTACCTCACAAAATCCCTTGTGATCTGATCACCCCATAATCTCTCTTATGTAATTCGCCAAAACCTCTAAGGCCCTGGAGGGGTATCCTGCTGTACGCCGAATTTCCTCATCACCCTGTCCAGCCTGTGAAGCTCAACAATGTGTGGGTCCCAGCTGATCAAGTAGCATATTGTGAAAAAGTATCCCCTATGCCTCCTCTCATCTTGTCTCCAACTTGAAAACCTCCTCCGGTATGGTCTCCATATGATCTAATCCTCTTGTAGGTCATCCAACCTCTTGTTCCATCCCTCCAAGTCATTAACCTCTAGGTAGTGCAGCCATTAGTCGTACTCTATCCCATACTAGTATTCTATTGGAAATGTATCATCCCATGCCCCTACTATCAGAACCCATGGACTTGCCATTTTAATATGCTCCCAAGCCAAAACTTGTAGTATCACATGCATGATACTGAGACCTCTCCTGTAGTACAACACGTGCATGTCTTGATATAGCTGGGCCAACATGCATGCACCCCATGCAAACTCCCTCTCCCTCCTCTAAACAATATGCCTAACAACCTCAATAATCTTGAGGCTACAAAATCGTTCACTCCTGTCTAGTAGTAGTATCTTGCTAATCATTTTGCAGAGGTACAATGGTAGTGTAGGCACCTCCAATCCCAAGTACCCATCTAAGTCTAACTATCCCCCCTAGATAGGAAGATCCATCCTTCTAGAGATCGCTCGTAGGATCCTATCTCACTCTCTTCCCTGGCTCTATGTCTAGTTCACCAAGTGCCCATCAATGGACAACCATAGTATTCTCCACACATCCTCTAGTGTCACTGTCATCTCTGTTGTCAAGAGATGGAATGTTGAGGTCTCTGAGCTCCATCACTTCATCAATGCTATTAGGAGTGACCGATGCACTCTAATGTTGGGATAGCTTAACATATGCAGTAGTCCTGCCTAAGCTAGTGCCGCATGATCCTAGGTGGTCATTGCCCTGATGGTCACCTCCAATACCACTGAGCGCCTCTTGTGCATCCGTAGTGTCTCAAAGTTCTGCATCCACATAGAATGGTATGTCAGTCTTTCATCTATTTCATTTCTTTCTCTATCATTCTTCCCCTACCCTAGGTTTCTAGTGAATTCACCTCTATGTTGGGCTAATTCACCCCTTTTTTAGTGCTTTCACAAATCCACCTTTTTTATGGCGAATTCGCTTTCTTTTCTTTCTCCAAGAAAAATCGCCTTTCTTTTAGGAGAATTCGCCTTCTTGTCCTCTCCAAGAAAATTTTTGTTTTCTTTATGTGAATTTTCCTTTTTTTTTCCATCTCCCAACAAATTTTCCTTTCCTTTAGACAAATTCACCTTTTTCCTTTGCCGACAAGTTCATATCATTTTAGGTGAATTCACCCTTTTTGGCCTCCAGTGAATTCGCCTCTTCTATTAGCGAATTTTCCCTCCCTCCTAACCATGCACAAATTTTCCTTTGTATTTGGTGTCATTTCCCCTCTCGATACCCTCAAACATGTTCGCCTTACTAATGGGTGAATTCACCTTTCCCAATGGATAGAAAAATTTGCTTCCATGTTGGGCGAGATCAATTTCACCTATTTTCTGCCAGCATCGCTCCTTCATTGGGTGACATCACCCCTTTTTTGGAGGGGTGAATTTGTCATTTCCCCCGACCTGGTGAATTCACCCCTTTCAGAGGAGAATTCACCTCTTTCATTGCCTGCTACCATGGATGGATGAACTCGCCATACAAATGGACAAATTTTCCCCTCCACCACGACTCTTTCCCTAGTCTACCCAAAAACCCAATTTCAAAATGCATTCAAATTTCAACCCAAAATCTAAATCATGAAGTGGGTTTTCAATCTTACCTAGTGGGGTACCATAGGCTCATAGTAGAACTGGCACACCTCTTCTCCTCAGTGGATGATCTCATCATCTACAAATCACTCATCCTCACTGACATCCTTGTCACTCACTTCCTCTCTCTCTCTCTCTCTTGCTAAGTTAACTACCAAGTGTGCAAATGTTGAATAGTAATTTCTAAAATTGCTATTTATAACTTTTCCCCCTTTTTTAACTTTTTAAATATTGGGTAATTTTTACCCTGTATTTAACCTCTTTTTAAATCATTTAATCCTTTTTCTTATGTGTGCTACCATTTTCACCTTGTTTGTCCATTTTCCTCTATTCAAAAACCATTCTTCATGGTTTTTCACACTCTATTGCATGGTACCCTCCATTTCTCCATATTGAAAAGTCATCCAGGGCCCCTTTTTCTTCCCCATCCACTTGCTAGAAATATATGCCTCAATCATCATAGGTTGTAACCTCTACTAGAACAAAGTCGGTATGACATCTATCATGTCTGGGCGACTAGCAACTTTAATACATTGTGATTTGTACAGGTCGATGTGACCTAGCTTCTATCTCGCCAAACGCTTTCACTATGGAGTCTATCGCTGTGACATAGAGCAGTCATTGAAACCTTTCACCGCTCATGGAGATCCCTGGCTGATAGGCCATTCTATCGCATATCAGAATAACCTACGGTGGCTCGGTGAGAAGTCTTATCGAGATATTAAAGTGTCACGGATAGTATGTTGCATGTTGTGGTCTTTGGCGTATCTTATATTCTATCAGTAAGAAGTCTTACCGATCTGCAAATGTCTCACTGATGGAGGTTCAAGTGTTGGTCATCAGAGTAACACAAAGGATCTTGGGAAGATCTCCTAGTGACTGAAGAGCGTGATACCGATAGCCTATGGTTGTTGGGGTAACCCAAATGGTCTCGAGAAGAAGTCCCAATGAATGATGAAGGTCTCGCCGACTGGAACACATATGGAGTCTTCTGGGTAACATAAAAGATCTTGGTGTGAACTCTTAGCAATTGACAAGAGTCTTGCCGACTACTATTTGGCACTTGGTATGTCTAGGGGTTTTCGAGTAATGTCTCAGTGATAGCGATGAGTCTCACCAACTAATGGATACTTCGATGTAACGTAAGGAGACTCGGTGGAAGGTCTTGGCGAGTGGTAAGTCTTGCCAATAGGAATGTTGAGATCGTTGTGATTTTGAATATCAATATGTGGTCTCACCGAAGAGTGATAATCTTGCCAAATGGAAAACTCACGTCTATGTGACTTGTGGAGCTTCGGTATGACATCTCAGCGAAAGAAATATGTCTTGGCAACATGGAAAAAGTTGAGCGATAGTCTTCTAAACTCGATGTAATATCTTGGTGATAAGGATAACTCTTGTTGATATTGATATGAAGCTATTGGCATTGGGGAGACATGATCAATGTCTCACTGACATGCCAACATAGATTGAAGCCATTTGACTGAGTGAGACTTTCCTATGTGGCATCTTGTCAACCAATAGGAGAAGTTGAATCTGAACAGTTGGAAGATAGTTCATTGTGGCGGTTCTATGAGGAAGCTCGATAGACAGGGAATGACATGAATATAGTTTGTAGTTGTAGATGATTGTTGGTTTGATTGTTGGTTCGATCAACAAATGTGTGTGAACAGTTTGAATTGGATCAGAGTGAATTCTATTATGTGTAGACTGTAACTTGAAGGTTCCTGTACAAAGATTGATCATTGTGAAAGCTGATGTACTATGACATCAGAAAGATAAGTCTAACATTTGTATGTAATCTCTATTACTTTAATACAAAGTGATTTCTCTTGGTGTGGTGGGTTTTTCTCCCGTAACAGTTTTCCCACGTATATCTGGTGTTCATTTGTATTTGTCTAATTATCTATTTTTGATATTTAGGTCAAGTGCATCTTAATTGGACTGTAATTGAAAAATTAAAAGTATATCTACATTCTTCCCTAAGGTTTTGACATTTAGGAGATTTGTTTCTGCATCTAGCTTTCCTTAGAAGTGGTATCATAGCCTGGCCAGCTGTGTTATCCTTGTGGGTACATTGGGTTTTTTGTGTTAATTCTATTCAGTGGGAGTCCTGTAGAAGTTTGTCAATTTCTAATTACAGATTGAGATGGTTAGCACGTCAGGAAAGATTGAAATAGAGAATTTCAATGGCATTAATTTTGAGTTGTGGAAACTCAAAATGGAGGATCTCTTAGTGGATCATGATCTGTGGCTTGCTGTGTTTGGAGTGAAACCTACAGGCACAAAGAAAGAGGATTGGGACCTTGCAGATAGAAAGTATAAGGGGCTGATAAGGCTCTACTTGGTAGACTCCATTCTTCTAAATGTGCATGAGGAGAAGACTCCATCTTCCTTGTGGAAAAGACTGGTGTCTATTTATCAGGGGAAGTCTTTGGTGAATAAGCTATTCCTGAGGAAGAAGCTGTACTCTTTGAGAATGTAGGAAGGAGGGTCTATAGCTAATCATTTGAACACATTTAATATGTTGCTTCCTCAATTAACATATGTTGGTGTGAAGACTGAAGAAGAGGATCAATGTATGCTATTATTGTATTCTTTGCTAGACTCATGGGATCATCTAGTGATGGCTATTGGGAGTATAACATCTAGCTTCAAGATGGAAGATGTTGTTGGTTCTTTGCTGTCAGAAGAAATGAGAAGGAAATCTTCTGAGATGGCAAAGGAGGCCCTTACTGTTAGAGGAAGGTCAAAGGAGAAAGGAAAGAAGGACAAGAAATCCAAATCAAAATCAGAAGGAAGATCAAAGTCTCCTGGCAAGAAGTCCAAGGTGAAGTGCTGGAACTATGGGCAACTGAGTCATGTATGAAAGGATTGTAAAGAGGAGAAGAAGAAGAAGAAGAAGGGATCCTCTGAGAATGAGTCTTCTCATAGTGATGGTGACGCCTTCATTGCAGCCTTGGCTACATAGGCATCGGATGGTGTCTGGATGATTGATTCTGGAGCATCCTTCCACATGACATCTCATAGAGAGTGGTTCACAAAGTATGAAGAATACGATGGTGGAAAGGTGTACTTGGCAAGTGATTCAACTTTTGAAATTGTTGGCCATGGAAGAGTCAGAATATAATTCCCTGATGAAAGAGTGAAGGGGATCAATGATGTTATGCACATACCATGTCTAGCTCAAAATCTACTGTCTGTCAGTAAGCTGACTGATATTGGAGTGCAAGTCACGTTCTATGGAAATAGCTGCAAGATGACTAGAGGTGCTTGAATTGGTACCTTGTACAAGCTGGATGCATAGGCTATTCAATGTAACAGTGTCTCTGTAAAGTCACTAAAAGATGTTCATGGAGGTAAAGAGGGAAATATCCCTAATTATGTAAACTCTATGGAAGTAAAACTTCTAGCAGAGAAGACTATGCTCTGGCATCATAGGCTAGGCCACATTAGAGACAAAGGTTTAAAAACATTGAAGAACAAAAACTTGGTTGAGGGGCTTGAAGATTGTAATCTTGAATTTGAATTCTGTGAACACTGTACATATGGAAAACAACACCGTGTTTCATTTTATTCCAGTCCTCATAAATCTTCTAGTTTGCTAGATTATATTTATTCAGATGTATTTGGTCCAACGGATGTTCCTTCTTTTTCTAAGTCAAGATACTATGTGTCGTTCATTGATGATTATTCAAGAAGAGCATTTGTTTATTTTTTGAAAAGTAAATCAGAAGTGTTCAATCAATTTAAGGAATTTAAGAACCTTGTAGAAAATCAGATTGGTAGAAAAATAAAATGTTTGAGGACTGATAATGGTGGTGAATTCTATTATGATGAATTTGAGATGTATTGCAAAGACCATGAGATTAAAAGACATAAGTCTACACCTTATACTCCACAACAGAAAGGAGTTGTAGAAAGGTTCAATAGGATAGTGATGGAGAGAGCATGAAGTATGCTGAGTAGTGCTAGCTTGGAGGAGAAGTTCTGGGCTGAGGCTGTATCTATTGCATGTTACCTAATTAATCGTTCTCCAAATTCTGCTCTTGTTAAGAAAACACATTTGGAAGCGTGGTTTGGTAAGAAGCCCTCTTTAAGAAATATTCGTGTTTTTGGTTGTGAGGCATATGCTCATGTGCCAGATGTGAAAAGATCAAAAATAGAGAACAAGGCTATCAAATGTACTTTTATTGGCTATAATGCTATCATAAAAGGATATAAGCTTTGGAATCCTGATATAGAGAAGGTTGTATATAGCAGAAGTGTAATCTTTCGTGAGCCGAAACCTTCCACTTTGGATCTGCAGTCAGAGACAAAGTTAGAAAACAATAAGGATGTAGCTTTAATTCCTCCTACACCAGATAAAGAGGAATTGAAAATTCAAAATTTACCTAAAACTCAAGAGAGCTCGAGCAGTTCTGAAAGTTCTAAAGAAGAAGAACCTCAACGTCAGCAAGTGAGGAGGTCAACCCATGAAAGAAAACAACCAGATAGGTATGGGTTCTCTTTGATAGATTCTACTTGCACCTATGCTTTGATTTCTAGCACTGAGGAGCCTAGGACTATAAAGGAGGCATTTAAAATGTCTGATTTAGACTCTTGGTTGGAAGCCATGAATGAAGAAATGACATCACTAGAAAAGAATGAAACTTGGAGTTTGGTGCCCTTGCCTAAAGGAAAGAAAGTTGTTGGCTGTAAATGGGTATTCAAAAAGAAGATTGGTCTAGATGGCAGTGTGGAAAAGTATAAGGAAAGATTGGTTGCAAGGTTATTCCTAGGTAGAGGGAATTGATTATTGGGAAATATTTTCTCCTGTAGCTAAGATGACATCTATCAGATTTCTTTTGTCACTTGCAGTAGCGTATGACTTTGAGGTCGAACAGATGGATGTGAAGACAATATTTCTTCATGGTTATCTTGAAGAAGAAATCTATATGTCCGAGCTTGAGCACTTTGTTGAAAAAGGTAAAGAGAAACTAGTTTGAAAATTAAAGAAGTCTCTATATGGGTTAAAGCAGTCACCTAGAATGTGGTACCAGAAATTTGATACTTTTGTATTGTCTTTGGGATTTGTGAGATCAAAATCTGATCATAGTGTTTATTATAAAGTTGAAAGTGATCAAGTACTTGTTATTGCTCTCTATGTTGATGATATGTTGTTCATAGGCAATAGTAAGGTAATGATTTCTGATCTTAAGTCTCAGTTGTCTGCTACATTCGAAATGAAAGATCTTGGTGCTGCAAGGTATATTCTGGGGATGGAGATAAACGCGAATAGGAATAGTAGAAAGCTTTGGCTTAGTCAGAGTAAGTATATCAAGACTGTTCTAGAGATATTTTGCATGAATGATTGCAAGCAGTTAGTGTTGGAAATATGTGCCTCAAACAATACAGGCTGAAAGCTCCATTAGAGCAAAGTCGATATGACATCTATCATGTCTGGCCGACTAGCAAATTGGTAGCATCATGTTTTGTATAGGTCGTTGTGGCCTTGTTTCTTTCTTGCCAAATGATTTCACTATGGAGCTATCACTATGAAAAGGAGTGTTCAGTATGACCTCTTAGCGCTTGGGAGACCTCTGGCCGATAGGCCATTCAATCATAAATCAGGGAGACTCATAATGACTATGGGCTTAGGGATAACCTATGTTGGTTCAGTGAAAAGTCTTAATGAGCAGTGGAGGTCACGCCGACGGGGACACACTCGGAAGTCATTGATGTAACACTAAGTTTTCATTATGAAGTATGGGTGATAAGCAAATGTCACACTGATGGTGGCTCAAGTGTTGGCTATTGGGATAAATCGAAGATCCCGGGAAGACGTCTTAGCGAACGTTGAAGGTCTCACTGAAAGAAACATCTTTTGAAGTCTTCTGCGTATCTTGTGGTCTATCGGTAAGAAGTCTTACTGATGAACAAATGTTGGTCATCGGTGTAACATGGTGGTTTCGGTAAGAAGTCCCAGTGACTTTGGTGAGTCTTGCCGATGATGAGAGTCTTCTGAATAGCTAAGAGATCTTGGAGTAAAGTCTTAGTGAAGGGCGATGTCTTGGCGATTGTTGAAAGCTTCGGGGTGACAATAGAGATCTCAGAGAAACCTCTCAGCAAAGGTGTTAAGTCTTGCCGACTATTCTTTGGAGCTCAGTATGACATATGACTTTGGTATAACCTTTGGTGACTCGCTATGATATCCTAGCGAAAGTGATAGGTCTGGGTGACTACTTGGTGTTTTGGCATAACACGAGAAGCTTGATAGAATGTCTTGGCAATATCAGTGACTCTTGGTGACATTTATATGAAGGTTATGTGGCATCAGCGAGACACTTTTAGTGTCTCACCGAGATGCCAACACAGTGCGAATTATGTTGACCATTTGACCGTCCTATGTGGAGTCTCATGGACCAATAGGAGAACCCGAATGTGAACAGTTGGAAGACAATCGGTTGTGACAGTTCTGTGAGGAAGTTCAACAAACAGGGAACGCCATGGTTATACTCTGTGATTGTAGATTGTAATCGGTTGGTTGGAATGATGAATGGTTGAGTGATTGTATCGGTAAATGAATTCTATTCTGTAATGACTGTAACTCGAAGGTTCCTATACAATAATGTTCATGGTGAATGCTACTGTATAATGACACTAGAAAGATAAGTTTGGCATTTGTATGTAATCTTTGTTACTATAATACAAAGTAATTTCTATTGGTGTGGTGGGTTTTTCTCCCGTAAGGGTTTTCCCACGTATATCTGGTGTTCATGTGTGATTGTCAATACTCTATTTTTGTTATCTATTTCATAGTGCATCTTAGTTGAACTGAAATTGAAAATTTTTAAAGTATATCTGCATTCTTTCCTAAGGTATTGACATTAGGAGAATTGTTTCTACATCTGATTTTCCTTACAAGTGGTATCAGAGCCTGGCCAGTTGTGTTATCCTTGTGGGTACATTGGGTTTCTTGAGTCAATTCTGTTTAGTGGGAGTCTTGTAGAAAATTGTTATTTCTATTTATAGGCTGAGATGGCTAGCATGTTTGGAAAGTTTGAAATAGAGAAGTTCAATGGCAGTAACTTTGAGTTGTGGAAACTCAAGATGGAGGATCTTCTAGTTGATCATGATCTATGGCTTGTAGTGTCTGGAACTAAACCCATAGGCATGAAGCAAGAAGATTGGGACCTTGCAGATAGGAAGTCTAAGGGGCTAATAAGGCTCTATTTGGTAGACTCAGTGCTTCTGAATGTGCATGAGAAGAAGACTGCCTCTTCTTTATGGAAGAGACTGGCGTCTATTTATCAAGGGAAGTCCTTGGTGAATAAACTATTCTTGAGGAAGAAGTTGTATTCTTTGAGAATGCAGGAAGGAGGGTTTGTGGCTGATCATTTGAATGCATTTAATATGCTAATTGCTGAATTGACATCTGTTGGTGTGAAGACTGAAGAAGAGGATCATTGCATGCTTCTATTGTGTTCTTTGCTAGACTCATGGGATCATCTGGTGATGGCAATTAGGAGTACAACATCCAGTTTCAAGATGGAAGATGTTGTTGCATCTTTGCTGTCAGAAGAGATGAGAAGGAAATCTTTTGAGATGGTGAAGGAAGTTCTTTCTAGCAGAGGAAGATTGAAAGAGAAAGGCAAGAAGAAGGACAAGAAATCAAAATTGAAATTAGGGGGGAGATCAAAGTCTCCTAGCAAAAATTCCAAGGTAAAATGCTGGAACTGTGGGCAACCTGGTCATATCCAAAAGGATTGTGAAGAGGAGAAAAAGAAGAAGAAAGGCTCTTCTGATAATGGTTCTTCTCATAGTGATGGTGATGCCTTCATTGCAGCCTTGGCTACTTAGGAATCATATGATGTCTGGCTGGTTGATTCTAGAGCATCTTTCCACATGACATCTCATAGAGAATGGTTCACAAAGTATAAAGAATACAATGGTGGAAAGGTGTACTTGACAAGTGATTCAACTTTAGAGATTGTTGGCCGTGGAAGAGTCAGAATACAATTCCCTGATGGCAGAGTGAAGGGAATCAATAATGTAATGCATATACTAGGTCTGGATTGAAATCTATTGCCTGTAAGTATGTTGAATGATACTGGAGTACAAGTTACGTTCTTTGGAAATGACTGCAAGATGACTAGAGGTTCTCGAATTGGTACCCTGTACAAGCTGGATGCATAAGCTGTTCAATATAACAGTGTCTATAGAAAGTCACTGAAAGCTACTCATGGAGGTAAAGAGGGAAATATCCCTAATTATGTAAACTCTATGGAAGTAAAACTTCCTGTAGAGAAGACTATGCTTTGGCATCATAGGTTTAAAAACCTTGAAGAATAAAAACCTGGTTGAGGGGCTTGAAGATTGTAATCTTGAATTTGAATTCTATGAACACTGTATATATGGAAAGCAGCACCGTGTTTCATTTTATTCTAGTCCTCATAAATATTCTGGTTTTTTAGATTATATTCATTCGGATGTGTTTGGTCTAGTAGATGTTCCTTCTTTGTCTAAATCAAGATTCTATGTGTCGTTTATTGATGATTATTCAAGAAGAGCATTTGTATATTTTTTGAAAAGTAAATCAGAAGTGTTCAGTTGATTTAAGGAATTTAAGAACCTTGTTGCAAATTAAACTGGTAGAAAAATAAAATGCTTAAGGACTGATAATGGTGGTGAATTCTATTTTGATGAATTTGAAAGATACTATAAAGACCATGGAATTAAAAGACACAAGACTACACCTTATACTCCACAGTAGAATGTAGTTGTAGAAAGGTTCAATAGGATAGTGATGGAGAGAGCACGAAGTATGCTCAGTAGTGCTGGCTTGGAGGAGAAGTTCTAGGCTGAGGCTGTATCTACTGCATGTTATCTAATTAATCGTTCTCCAAATTCTGCTCTTGTTGAGAAAACGCCTTTGGAAACGTGGTTTGGTAAGAAGCCCTCACTTAGACATGTTCGTATTTTTGGTTGTGAGGCATATGCTCATGTGTCAGATGTGAAAAGATCTAAATTGGAGAATAAGGTTGTCAAATGTATTTTTATTGGCTATAGCACTGTCATAAAAGGATACAAGCTTTGGAATCCTGATATAGAAAAAGTGTAATCTTTCGTGAGCTGAAACCTTCCACTTTGGATCTACAGTCAGAGACAAAGTCAGAAAACAATAAGGATTTAACATTAATTCCTCCTACACTAGAGAAAGAGGAATTCAAAATTCAAAATGTACTTAAAACTAAGGAGAGCTCAAGCAGTTCTGAAAGTTCTGAAGAAGAAGAAGAACCTCAGCCTTAGCCAGTGAGGAGGTCAACCCGAGAAAGAAAACAACCAGATAGATATGGGTTCTCATTGATTGATTCTACTTGTGCCTATGCATTAATTTCTAGCACTGATGAGCCTAGGACTATAAAAGAGGCATTTAAAATGTCTAATTCAAATTCTTGGTTGGAAGCCATGGAAGAAGAGATGACATCATTGGATAAAAATGAAACTTGGAGTTTGGTGCCCTTGCTTGAAGGCGGAAAACCTATGGTCTACAAATGGGTATTTAAGAAAAAGATTGGTCTAGATGGTAGTGTAGAAAAGTATAAGGAAAGACTAGTTGAAAAGGGTTATTCTTGGGCAAGTAGAGGGAATCGATTACGGGTAATATTTTCTCCTGTAGCAAAGCTAACATCTATCAGATTTCTTCTGTTACTTGCAGCAGCATATGACTTAGAGGTAGAACAGATGGATGTGAAGACAACATTTCTTCATGGTGATCTTGAAGAATAAATCTATATGTCCTAGCCTGAGCACTTTGTTGAGAAAGGTAAAGAAAAACTAGTATGCAAATTAAAGAAGTCTATGTATGGGTTAAAGCAGTCACCTAGAATGTGGTACTAGAAATTTGATACTTTTGTATTGTCTTTGGGATTTGTGAGATCAAAATCTGATCACTGTGTTTATTATAAAGGTGAAGGTGATCAAGTTCTTGTTATTGCTTCTTTATGTTGATGATATGTTGTTCATAGGAAATAGCAAGCTAATGATTTTTGATCTTAAGTCTCAGTTGTGTGCTACGTTCGAAATGAAGGATCTTGGTGTAGCAAGGTATATTCTAGGGATGGAGATAACCAGGGATAGGAAGAATAGAAAGCTTTGGCCCAGTCAAAGTAAGTATGTGAGGACTATTCTTGAGAGATTTTGTATGAATGATTGCAAATAGCTAGTGGTTCCAGTCATGCAAGGAACAAAGATATCTAGAGGACTGTCCAAAATCTCCTATTGAGATGGAGGACATGACTAGTATACCATATGCTAGTGCAATTGGCAGTCTCATGTATGCAATGGTCTGTATAAGGCCAGACATTGCCCAAGCAGTGGGAGTTCTTAGTCGATTTATGGCTAATCTAGGAAGAACGCATTGGGATGCTATGAAGAGAGTGTTTAGATATTTGAAGGGGACTTCAGATTTTTCTTTGTGTTATTGTGGAAACTTGGTTGAATCATAGAGGACTCTCAACATTCATGGTTATGTTGATTCTGATTGGGCAGGGGACATTGACAGTAGGAGATCCACTATTGGATACATTTTCATGATGAATGGTGGTGCAGTGGGTTGGATGAGGAAGCGACAGGCTGTAGTCACTTTGTCCACTACGGAGGCTAAATACATGGAAGCTACTCATGCTTGTAAAGAAGCTATATGGTTCAAACGTTTGTGTTCTAACATTGGTTTTGATGCAGGGGAAATAGCTATTTTCTGTGAAAGTCAAAGTGCAATTTGTCTGGCAAAGAACCCTACTTTCCATGCCAAGATGAAACATATAGACGTACAATACCATTTTGTATGAGATATGGTGGTGGATGGAAAGGTTAGTTTTGAAAAGGTTGATACTTTGGAGAATATTGCAGATTCATTGACGAAGCTAGTGAGCATAGACAAATTTAGGTGGTGTTCCAGTTCAATGGGCCTTAGTGCCCATGATTTTTAGTAAATTATGTTGTGCTCTGAAGGTTCCTATATGATCTTTTTCAAGTGGGAGATTGTTGGAAATATTTGCCTCAAACAATACAGGCTGAAACCTCCATTAGAGCAAAGTCGGTATGACATCTATCATGTCTAGCCGACTAGCAGATTGGTAGCATCATGTTTTGTATAGGTCGTTGTGACCTTGTTTCTATCTTTCTGAATGCTTTCACTGTGGAGCTATCACTGTGACAAGGAGTGCTCGGTATGACCTCTTAGCGCTTGGGAGACCTTTGGCTGATAGGCCATTCAATCGTAAATTGGGGAGAGTCATAATGACTACAGGCTTCGAGATAACCTATGTTGGTTCAGTGAAAAGTCTTAATGAATAGTGGAGGTCACACCGATGGGGACACACTCGGAAGTCATCGATGTAACACTAAGGTTTCGTTATGAAGTCTGGGTGATGAGAAAATGTCTCACCGATGGTGGCTCAAGTGTTGGCTATCGGGGTAACTCAAAGATCCCGGGAAGATGTCTCAACGAACGTTGAAGGTCTCACCAACAGAAACATCTTTTGAAGTCTTCGGTGTATCTTGTGGTCTATTGGTAAGAAGTCTTACTGATGAAAAAATGTCTCAACGACGAAGGTTCAAATGTTGGTCATTAGTGTAACATGGTGGTTTTGGTAAGAAGTCCCAACGAATTTGGCGAGTCTTGTTGATGATGAAGAGTCTGCAGAATAGCTAAGAGATCTCAGAGTAAAGTCTTAGTGAAGGGTGATGTCTTGGCGACTGTTGAAAGCTTTGGGGTCACAATAGAGATCTCAGAGAAACCTCTCGACGAAGGTGTTAAGTCTTGCTGACTATTCTTTGGAGCTCAATATGACATATGACTTCGGTATAACCTTTGGTGACTCGCTATGATCTCCTGGCGAAAGTGATAGGTATGGGTGACTGCTTGGTGTTTTGGCATAACACTGGAAGCTCAATAGAATGTCTTGGCGATATCGGTGACTCTTGGCGACATCGATATAAAGGTTATGTGGCATCGGTGAGACATTGTTAATGTCTCACCGAGATGCCAACACAGTGTGAATTTTGTTGACCGTTTGACCGTCCTATGTGGAGTCTCGTGGACCAATAGGAGAAGTCAAATCTAAATAGTTGGAAGACAATCGATTGTGATGGTTATGTGAGGAAGTTCAACAGACATGGAATGCCATGGTTATGCTCTGTGATTGCAGATTGTAATCGGTTGGTTGGATTGATGAATGGTTGAGTGATTGTATCAGTAAATGTATTCTATTTTGTAAAGACTATAACTCGAAGGTTCCTATACAAGAATGTTCATGGTGAATGCTACTGTATAATGACACCAAAAAGATAAGTCTGGAATTTGTATGTTATCTCTATTATTGTAATACAAAGTGATTTCTCTTGGTGTGGTGGGTTTTTCTCCCATAAGGGTTTTCCTATGTATATCTAGTGTTCATGTGTGATAGTCAAATACTCTATTTTTGTTATCTATTTCATAGTGCATCTTAGTTGAACTAAAATTGAAAAATTTAAAAGTATATATGCATTCTTTCTTGAGGTATTGATGATAGGATAATTTTTTCCACATCTGATTTTCCTTACAGTTAGTTGTTCCAGTTTTGCATGGAACAAAGCTATTTGTTGAAGAATGTCCTACTGAGATGGAGGACATGACCAGTGTACCCTATGCTAGTGTAGTAGGTAGCCTTATGTATGCAATGGTCTGTACAAGGCCAGACATTGCCCAAGCAGTGGGAGTTTTTAGTTGATTTATGTCAAATCCTGGAAGAACACATTGGGTGTTGTGAAAAGAGTTTTCAGATATTTGAAAGGCACTTCAGATTTCACTTTGTGTTACCATGGGAACTTGGTTGAATCATAGAGGACTCTTAGCATTCATGGTTATGTAGATTCTGATTAGGCAGGGGACATTGACAATAGGAGGTCCACCAATGGATATATTTTCATGTTGAATGGTGGTGCAGTGAGTTGGATGAGTAATTGGCAGGCTGTAGTTGCTTTGTCCACTATGGAGGCTAAATATATGTCAGATACTCATGCTTGTAAAGAAGCAGTTTGGTTAAAACATTTGTGTTCTATCATTGGTTTTGATGTAGGGAAAATAACTATATTTTGTGATAGTCAGAGTGCAATTTGTCTGGCAAAGAATCCTACTTTCCATGCTAGGATGAAACATATAGATGTACAGTACCAATTTGTACAAGATATGGTGGAGAATGGAAAGGTCAGTTTGGAAAAGGTTGATACTCTGAAGAATGTTGCAGATTCATTAATGAAGCCACTGAACACAAACAATTTTAGGTGGTGTGCTAGTTCAATGGGCCTTAGTGCCCATGATATTTAGTAAGTTTTGTTGTGCTCTGGAGGTGCCTATGTGATCTTCGTCAAGTGGGAGATTGTTGGAAATATATGCCTCAATCATCACAGGCTGTAACCTCTATTGGACCAAAGTCGGTATGACATCTATCATGTCTGGCTGACTAGTAGCTTTGATACATTGTGATTTGCACAGGTCATTGTGACTTAGCTTCTATCTCGCCGAACGCTTTCACTGTGGAGTCTATCACTATGACATAGAGCAGTCGTTGAAACCTCTCACTGTTCATGGAGATCCTTGGCTGACAGACCATTCTATCGCATATCAGAATAACCTACGGTGGCTCAGTGACAAGTCTTATCGAGATATTAAGGTCTCGCCGATAGTATGTTACATGTTGTGGTCTTCAGCATATCTTATATTCTATCGGTAAGAAGTCTTCTCATGTGCAAATGTCTCACTGACAGAGGTTCAAGTGTTGGTCATTGGAGTAACACAAAGGATCTCAGGAAGATCTCTTAGTGACTGAAGAGTGTCATACCGATAGCCTATGGCTGTCGGGGTAACCCAAATGGTCTTGGGAAGAATTCTTAGTGAACAATGAAGGTCTCATCGACTGGAACACATATGGAGTCTTCACGGTAACATAAAAGATCTTGGTGTGAACTCTTAGCGATTAACAAGAGTCTTGCCAACTACTATTTGGCACTTGGTATGTCTGGGGGTTTCAGAGTAACTTCTCAGTGATAGCGATGAGTCTCACCAACTAATGGATGCTTCGATGTAACGTAAGAAGACTCGGTGGAAGGTCTTGGCGAGCGGTATGTCTTGCCAATAGGAATGTTGAGATCGCTGTGATTTTGAATATCGATATGTGGTCTCACTAAAGAGCGATAATCTTGCTGAATGGAAAACTCACGTCTATGTGACTTGTGGAGCTTCTGTATGACATCTCAGCGAAAGCGATATGTCTTGGCGACATGGTGAAAGCTGAGCGATAGTCTTCTAAACTCGATGTAATATCTTGGTGATAAGGATAACTCTTGCCAATATCGATATGAAGCTAGTGGCATTGGGGAGACATGATCAGTGTCTCACCGACATGCCAGCACAGATTGAAGCCATTTGACTGAGTGATACTTTCCTATGTGGCATCTTGTGGACCAATAGGAGAAGCTAAATTTGAACAGTTGGAAGATAGTTCATTGTGGCAGTTCTGTGAGGAAGCTCGATAGATAGGGGACAACATAAATATAGTTTGCAGTTGCAGATGCTTGTTGGTTCGATCAACAAATGTGTGTGAACAGTTTGAATTAGATCAGAGTGAATTCTATTCTGTGTAGACTGTAACTTGAAGGTTCTTGTACAAAGATTGATCATCGTGAAAGCTATTACAATATGACATCAGAAAGATAGGTCTGACATTTGTATGTAATCTCTATTACTATAATACAAAGTGATTTCTCTTGGTGTGGTGGGTTTTTCTCCTGTAAGGGTTTTCCCGCGTATATCTGGTGTTCATCTGTATTTGTCTAATTCTTTGTTTCTGATATTTAGTTCAAGTGCATCTTAATTGGATTGTAATTGAAAAATTAAAAGTATATCTACATTCTTCCCTAAGGTTTTGACATTTAGGAGAGTTGTTTCTGCATCTAGCTTTCCTTAAACCACCCTCTCAAGGGGGCATACCTTGTCATTTTCCTTTGTTCCTCTATCCTATGCATTCCCTTGTGACAATGTGGAAATTTTCTTCATTTCCTTATGGTTACGCAGCCTACATAGCTTTTCCCGTACTGGGGCATCACTTTCAAGTCCTTTTTTTATTGAGTCATTTGCATTTTATTTTTCTTCAAAACACTATTATTCTAACAATATTTCAAAGAGGGGAAAAATGTAGACATCCAAATTTGACCATCCCCATATGGTCAAATTCATCACCTTTACCCTTCTATCTGACATCCCTCTTTTTCTAATATTCCTAAGGTATTGAATTAAATAATTAAACACTTTATCCTTTGTCCCCTCTCCTCTCTAAATTAAATATATACTTTAATTTATTTAATTTACTCATTTGGCTTTATGAATTTAAATCAATTTTAAGTTAATATTTTCTCTCTCCTTGTCCCATCCTCCATAATCCCTCTTTAATCTAGATTAATTTAATTAATCTATGATTAGGATGTGCACACCCCTAATCAGGATTAGTGTCACATCCTCCATAAGTTTCCACTTGCTCTTAATCCTTCATTAATTCATCTAATCCCTTGTTTGCACAAATTTAATTACTTGATTAGGTCAACCTAATCCTTATGCCATTTATGTCATGCCCCCAAGTCAACCTTCATTAATTTCTTTCTCCTTTTGGAGAAGGCAACCGATTCCCCATGTGAATTTAAAATTCACATTTAATCTCCCCATGACTTTTAAGGAATTTTTAATTCCACACCTCTTTCGCATGTGGATATTTGAGGAATTTTTAATTCCTCAAACTATTGGATGTTGTGGATATATTTCTGATATGTGATTGTCATTGATGTCAACACTATTAGAATTTGGTGTATTGAAGGCTGTATATGTTGAGGATATTGAGAAAATTGTAAAAGGAAGTGTTCCAGTTTCCTAGTGGAACTGTGGAGGTCATGAAGGAGTCTTGTTCTATAAATTGAAGATCAGCTACTGTGGAGTAAAGGGTTTATGTTAGAGAGTATCTAGATCATCTACCAGAAGTTTCAGAGGTCCGTGTGAAGTGTTGATCGTGTTGTGGTTTGACAGTATTCTTGTGGTCTCTGTCAGCGTTCCTGAGTAAAGATTGTGTGATTTTAGTAATTCTAGTTGGTACAAATGTTTCTCTTTTATTTCTTGGTGTTCTTGGATGTTTCTAGATCGTGCTCTATCTTTTTGGTATGTCCACATTGATCGGTGTGCTCGTGGTTGAATATTTTTATCTATACATTCATTTTTTCATGTTCCTGGCTGACATGATGGGTGTAACTTGTGGTGGATCTTCGAGGTGAAATTAATTGGAGTATTTTCATGTTAGAGTTGCTAATTTTGGTATCCACTATGTTGTGGCTGACCTTGGTGGATTCTCATTGAAAATTTAATTATAAATTTGGGCCAACATTGTAAATATGTTTTATTTTTCTAGTCGACTAAGTTGTTGATTTAATTACATGTTGCAGATATATAAGAGCAATTGTTTTATTAGTGAAAAGTGTGTTCAGTGTGCTCCTATGTGTGTCTGTGTGAATGTCATTTGATTGCATAGCAGAGTGTGAAGAAGACTGAGTGAAGTGTGAAGAAGTTTGAGCGAAGAGTGAAGAATTTTTTTCTATGGTTAACTAGAACTGTAATCAGGCTTGTGTAGAAGCTATTTTCTCAGTTCACAATTTGGATGGTTTTAATCCAAAATTTTCTTTTGATAGTGAGTCCTCTTTTGTATTTGAGTAGTGAGCTCTAGGCAGTGTGCTTGAATGCATGTGCATTCCCCTTTATTATTTCCATTATACTTTTAACAAGGTATAATATTGTGGACTGACCTCCATCGAGGTTTTTCCCCTAATAGGGTTTCCACATTAAAATCTTTGAGTTCTCTATCTCTCTAATATGTTAATTGTTTATGGTTAATTGCTTATTTATCAGATATGAGATTAAGTTAAGTAAAGCTTGAAAAGTTTATTATTTTGTTATAATTGATTCACCTCCCCTCTCAGTTGTCTTTCCTTGTTTTTTGAACAATTGGTATAAAATAAGGTTCCTCTGAAGAAGTCTAAAAACTTGAGGTGATCTGAGATGGCAACATACAAGAAGGACAATCCTAGATTTGATGGAACTAACTACTCACTATGGAAAGTCAGGATAGAATGTCACCTGAGGTGTATTGGTGAAGCTTATTGGAAGATTAAAAAAGATCCATATGTTATTCCTTAGAATGATCCCTCCACTGCTAATGAGATCAAAGAAGCTGAAAATAATATTAAGGCTATTGAAGCTTTGGTGAGTGCTTTGAAAAATTCAAAGATGGAAAATGTGATAGGTTTGAAGACAAATCATGGGATTTGGATGAAGCTAGAAAATTTGTATGAAGGAGATGCATAGGTGAAGATGGCTAAGGTAAAAATTTTGAAAGAAAAGTATGAGAATTTGAAGATGGGTGAAGATGAAAATATCACTTCTTTTATGCAAAGAGTAAATGAAATAGTGATGGGTATTAGATGTGCCAGTGGTTCCCTGAATGAGGATGAAATTGTGGCTAAGATACTCAGATCCTTGCCTCCCTCCTACAAAGTGAAGGCTCATGCTATTGAAGAGCTCATATCAGTAATGAAGATGACAAGAGATATGCTGGTTGGTAAGCTTGCTGCTTTTTAATTAAGTGAATTTGGTGAATCTATTTCAAAGACTGAATCTGCATTCAAGGCTACTGTATCCAAAAGTAACAAGAAAAGCTATAATCCAAGAGAGTGTTCCAGAAAGATATCCAAGTATGATGAAGAACTAAAACAACTTGAAGATAAATAAAGAGAGGTAGAAGAATTGGAAGCATTGATTGTGAAGAAAGAAGGTAGAGGAAAATGTAAGTATGAAGGTGTATTGCCTATTAAATGTTTTTCTTGCAGTAAAATAGGTCATTTTGCATCAAGATATCCTAAAAGAGTTCCTAGATCTAAGCCTAACAAGTCTAGATTCCAAAAGAAATGTTACTTTGCTGAAGAAGGAGTGACTAATGATGAGTCTGATAAAGATAATGGAAATGAAGATGAATGGATTTTCATTGCTACCATTGAAAATAGTCCTGTGGCTATTGAATCTACTAAAGATGAGAAAGCTCTTGCATCCCAAGTTGAAGAAAAGGATGAGTGGGTTATTGACAATGGATACTCACATCATATGACTGGTGTAAGTCTAGAGAAGTATGATGGTGGTGTAATATTTGGAGACAACAATGCTAGTGTGATTCTTGGCAGAGGTTCTATTTGTCTTGGTGGTAAGAATAACACTGATGATGTTCTTTATGTTGAAGGCCTGAAGAACAATATTTTTAGTATTGGATAGATGGTGGACAAAGGCTATGATCTACAATTCAAAGATGAGAGATGCAAGATACATGGAAGTTTTGGAAATATGATTTATAGGTAAACAAACAAAAGGTAATATTTTTCACCTAAATATTTCTAGTAAGAGTTTTTTAATTGCTCAAGTAGATGAAAGTTGGTTGTGGCATAGGAGGCTATGTCATGTGAATTTTGATAACATTGTCAAGGTAAGTTCCACTCCAGCAGTAAGAGATCTACCTAAGATAGTAAAGCCTGCTAACATAATTTGTAAGGAGTGTTAGATGGGTAAATAGACTAGAGTCTCTTTCTAGAGCAAATAGTTTCATTCAAATGACTTACTGGAGCTGCTACATATTGATTTCTGTGGTCCCTATAGATTCAAATGTATTAATGGAGAAATTTACTTTATGCTGATTATTGATGATTATTCTAGAATGACATGGGTTTCTTTCCTAAAAGAAAAATGTGAAGCACTAGAGAAGTTCAAAAGTTTCAAGGCTATGGTAGAGAATGAGAAAGG
Source organism: Sequoia sempervirens (assembly GCA_007258455.2). Lineage (NCBI taxonomy): Eukaryota > Viridiplantae > Streptophyta > Pinopsida > Cupressales > Cupressaceae > Sequoia > Sequoia sempervirens. The sequence goes on along the minus strand of VDFB02084211.1, from coordinate 65,659 downwards.
TCTTAAAATCAAATTCCTAAGGTATGATAGAGGTGGTGAGTTCACCTCAATGGATTTCAACACTTTTTGTGAAGAACATGGAATTAGAAGACAATTATCTGCTCCCTGAACCCCTCAACAGAATGGAGTTTCCAAGAGAAAGAATAGAACAATTTTGGATGCTGCTAGAACAATGATGACAAAAGGAAATGTGCCCTAGATCTATTGGAGTGAAGCTATAAGCACTATTGTGTATACTTTGAACTGGGTAAATGTTAATGGTAATTCTGGTAAGACTCCTTTTGAGCTATGGTTTGGTTATAGCCTACTATTAAATATTTCAAGATCTTTGGAAGAAAATGTTATATCGAGAGAGATGAAGATATAGGAAATTTTGATGCAAGAAGTGATGAAGGAATGCTAGGGGTGATTACCCCTCCTGATAAGAACTAAAAGATGCATTTACTTGCATCAATGCATGAGCTTCATTGCTATTTTATGATTTGGATTGATTTTTCCATGGTTGCTACTCAAGGGGAGTAGTTAGATGTGGAGATATGTGGTTCAGAGCATGTATATGGAAAGGTCATGGTTACCTTTTCCATTGATGTTAAAGGGAGAGAAGTGCAATGTGAAAAATATTTAAAGGAGAAGATCCTTGTGGGAGAAAAGTAGTTGAGAAGAAGAGTTGTAATCTATGGAAAAGTAAGTGTGTTGGGTTGATGGCATTTTTCACATCATGTGTTGCCATCAATGCCAAATAGGGAGATTGTTGGATGTTGTGGATGTTTTGTTGATTTGTGGTTTTCATTAATGTCAACACTATTATAATTTGGTGTATTGAAGGTTGTATATGTCGAGGATATTGAGAAAATTGTAAAGGAAGTGTTCCAGGTTCCTAGTGGAACTGCGTAGGTCATGAAGGAATCTTGTCCTGTACGTTGAAGATCAACTACTATGGACTAAAGGGTTTATGTTTGGGAGTATCTAAATCATCTACCAAAAGTTTCAGAGGTTCGCGTGAATTGTTGATCGTGTTATGGTCTGACAGTATTTTTGTGGTCTTTGTCAGCATTCTTGGATGAAGATTGTGTGATTCTGGTAATTCTAGTTGATGTGGATGTTTCTCTATTATTTCTTGGTGTTCTTGGATGTTTCTAGATCATTCTCTATCTTTTGGTATGTCTACATTGATTGGTGTGCTTGTGGTCAAATATTTTTCTCTGTATATTACATTTTTCATGTTCCTGGCCAACATGATGGGTGTAACATGTGGTGGATCTTTGAGGTGAAATTAATTGGAGTCTTTTCATGTTGGAGTTTCTAATTTAGGTCTCCACTATGTTGTGGCCAGCCTTGGTGGACTTGAATTGAAAATTTAATTATAAATTTGAGCCGACATTGTAAATATGTTTTATTTTTCTGGCTGACTAAGTTTTTAATGTAATCACATGTTGTGGATATAAAACAGAGATTTTTTCATTGATGTAAAGTGTGCTCAGTGTGATCGTATGTGTGTATGTGTGAATATCATTTAAGTGTAGAGCAGAGTGTGAAGAAGACTAAGCGAAGTGTGAAGAAGTTTGAGCGAAGAGTGAAGAAGGTTTTTCTATGCTTAACTGGAACTGTAATCAGGCTTATGTAGAAGCTATTTTCTCAGTTCACAATTTGGTTGGTTTTAATCCAAAATTTTCTTTGGACAGTGAGTCCTCTTTTGTATTTGAGTAGTGAGCTATAAGCAGTGTTCCTGAATGCATGTGCATTCCCCTTTATTATTTCCATTATACTTTTAACAAGGTATAATATTGTGGACTGACCTCCACCTTGGTTTTTTCCCTAATAGGGTTTCCACATAAAAATATTGGTGTTCTCTATTTCTATGATGTGTTAATTGTTAATTTCTAATTTCTTATTCATCAGATCTGAGACTAAGTTAAGTAAATCTTGAAAATTTTATTATTTTGTGACAACTGATTTACCCCCCGTCTAAGTTTGTCCTTGTTTTTCCAACACAAACATCACATCACTCAGATAGAGACAAAGACCTCCTTTATGAGGAGATGTTGTCCCAATATCTAGGTACCATAAGGTACCTCCACCTCACCTCCCTTTTTCCACCTCACCAGACACATGGCAAGATGTGAGAGTTTGTGATTCCTCAACTCACCCTAGCCAGATTGATATTGTCCATGGTGGCCTCATCCTATCCCTTCATTTCTTAGAGGCATTTCCCCTAAAATTAGAGGATTTTTTCCTCATTTGCAACATTCAACAAAAACACACATTTTGTACTCTAACTCTCAAGCACTCAAGCCAAGCCATAAGCTCCATTGTTGTCACTTCGTTTGCATCCATATTGTGCATCTATTCAAATACCCACTTACATTATTGCATTTCCCATCTCATCCTTATTGTTTTGCATTAAATTTTACACTATTTTCCATCCAAAGGAACACAAAATCAAATGAATCAACAGGGCCAACCAACTCATCAACTTGGACAAGGTAACACACTTCTTTTTAACTTTTCTTTTATTCAAGTTCAACTAGGCTAATCATTGAGGTGTTGTTTGTGTTTTCCTTATTTGCATTCTGTTTGTTTTGCATTTTAGAATAGGAATTCACTTTTAAACACTTACTATCTACACACTTTAAGGTTTTCATTAGAAGCATGCTACCTATATATACTTGCATGTTGGAAAATAGCGTGTTATGAAACTTGCAACCCAAATACTATTCTTAGCTTTGAGAGTGTCTTTCTAATTGGAGAATGCAATGTTTTATTTTTAATAAATTGTTTACAAAATTTTTCTACCTTTTCACATAGGATTTTCATGTCCCCATCCAACTGATTCTCTTTTTGCACTAACATCCTATTTTTCCTTCTTTTCATGTTATGTATGTTTCTATGTATGCTTTTGTGTACTTTGTAATTCATTTTTGTATGTACATAGGTGTTTTTTGTCAGTAGATTAGCTACTATTTTTTGGTCAATCAAGGTGATCAACAAGGCTTTTGGTGACTTGTTAACCTTTGTTCTTGCAATGATCTGTATTTGTTCAATTGTCTATACAAGTAATGGTTCAGTTTACAATATCATTAAACAATGATTACGATGCCAATATGTCATTTATATGTTCATTGAGAGACACAAGATATAAATAGAAGTCTGATAGTGGTATGTGGTATCCTTCTTGTCTGTCTTCTATTCCCTTATTAATTATTGTAAGTTATGGCCTCTTTCATATGTTAGGAGAGATGATTTTTTTATATATATCTGAATGAATGTTCAATGCCTCACAGTTCCTACAGAATGGAAAAATGATAGATATAATTGCTGATATATACTACTAGTGTTAGTGATAGGTTAAATTGGAAATTAAATTCCGATTGTATAGTTTAATATGTTTGTTTATTGTCTGTGCAATCTAGAATTTTGCACTTACCACAACATATAAATTGTATATTGGTGAAATTGGAATAAAAAGAATTCTTTGTAGCACCAAATGTCTTTAATTTTCCAATATAATCTATCACTAACACTTGTCTTCCTTCTAGGTGGGTTATATATTTGAAGAAACAAAAATCGAAGAAAACAAGCGCAGGTGGATTGAGAAGGATGCTTTAGGAGACGTGAAGTTTCTCCACTATTTAAATATAGGTGATTCTAGCTGTCATAGCCTGAATTGTAAGTGTACTAGTCAATTAAAAATCCAAAATTTATTTTGCATTAAGATGTTATGATATTTTTACAGATGAGATACTTACTGTGGCAAATGCAAAGAAAAAGTTCCAGTTGAATTTTTTATTCTACATAAACAGAAAAAACTATGCATTTCATATGAAAACCCTACATGTAAACAAAACATTTTATTTTTCCATCAATGAAAACCCTTTTTCTTTAACCAATAGTCATTCAATGCTTTTCAGAAAACCCATTTAACCATTGTTCAATGCTTCACAGTTCCTATAGAATGGAAAAATGGCATATACAATGACAAATATACATACTTGTTGGATAGCCACCATGCATGTTGAATGCGTTTCTCTCGTTCAGCCTCCATTGTGTCACCTCTACTCCCCACCAAACTGCAAAATGGAATGTCACAAATGGCAACTTTTACCTCTCTGGATGCAACAAAAATATAGACAAAAAACACCTGTATACATAAAAAATGAAAAAATTTCACTCTGGTTCGGCTGCCTGCAAGTCCATTTTCCTCGCCTATGCCTCCTCCCTCCCCACCCACCAAACTAGAAAATGAAAATGTGGAAAATGGAGATGTTAGGTGCGTTTTGTCTAGATTTTTGACTTTCCCGCCGAGTAGCACATCCTTTGCCAACAACGCCACCTAATGACATGTGGCTAGCCATCCATCAACTCTTTTCGTCGGTTTCTTTTGTCCACCACGTGGCATAGGGTATAGGGGGTACAATATCATGTTACATACATAGGTGATTTTTGTCTAGGAGTTAGCTTCTTCCATATGTAAGAAGTATTGTTATTGGAAAACACTATGTTGTGGGTTTTCTCATTCTGCAAGTTGAAAGAAAAAGGTTGGAGAGCAAGTGGGGGAGATGAAAATCCAATGTAATTGAGGTGAGGGTTTTGTAACCGATTGGGTTGTCACTTGTAAGGGGTTTTAAAACATTGTGTGGGTTGTAGATTTTAAAAAATAGTATTTTGCAACCTAGAATTTTACACAATAGTATGACTATCCATCTCAAAATTTTTTTGTTATTTAGATCATAGGAATGCAATGAAAGGCACCATTTTTAAACATCTGGTGTTTTCCAACAAAAAACTTTGTATGATTGCAATTGTAAAACACGCTGGGATGTGAATGCACGATTTATGAAACCTTCAACCCACACAATGTTGTAAAACCTGTATGGAAACAACTAATCTCTCAAAAAAATGAACCTATGTACATACAAAAACACATACAAGCATACATAACAACATACATAGAAACATACATAACATGAGGAGATAGCATAGTGTAGGGCCTGCCAAGATGGATGATAAAAGTGATGAAACCGACAGACGGGAGCAAACGTCATGGTGAGGAAAGTAAGGAGGTGTCCCATCACATTGAATTATGTTGATGTTTTTTTCATTGTGTGAGAAGCTATTTGTTCACTGCGGGAGGGAAGTGCATTGTTGTTATTAAGACATGTGTTTTACATTGTAACAAGTACTGTTCTTGGAAAACACTCTGTGTTCTAGGTTTTCTCATTCTACAGGGAGTTGTAGGTTGGGGATATATAAGACTATCCAAATTCACCTAAGGGTTGAGTAACCAATTGGGTTGTTACTTGTAAAGGGTTTGAAAATAGTATTTGGGTTGCAGGGTTCATTACACCCAATGTTTTTGAACCTGCAATTACAATGTATAGACAGTATAAATGTAATGAAAACATTTTGGTTACTTACACTATGAGAACCCAATTGGTTGGTGACACCTTAGTCAATTTTGGATACTTTTATGTATCCCTCACTAATAGTTATATTGGAAGTGTGTGTTGGAAACTCAAGGACAAACAACTAAGAGGGGGGTGAATCAGTTGTCACCGAATCTCAAAATTATTCAACTTATTAACCTTAATTTCAGATTTGATCATTAATCATGAAAGCATGTAAATGAACAACACATCAAAAGCACACATAACACCAAGATTTTTTACATGGAAACCCTGTTAGGGGAAAAACCATGGTGGAGGTCAATCCACAAGATTATACCCTATTAAAAGTATAAGGAAATATGAATGGGGAATGCACATGAATTTAGGCACACTACCTAGAGCTCACTACTCAAATAAAACAAGGCTCACTTCCCAAGGAAGACATACTGTCTTATAGAAAGATTCAAATTAAAACCATCCGGATTTGAACTAAGAAAATAGCATATGCTAATGTCTGGTTACAGTTCCATTTAAGCACATGAACACTTCTTCACTCTTCTTCACTCTCTGCTTTTCCTTCAAATGATCTAAACTTTATTCTCACATAGGACTCATACACTTCAAATTCGTACCCATTTCACACTTCAAACAATTGCTCTTATATATTCGAAACAAGAAATTACATCGCTATAAGTCAGCCACAAAAAAAAAAAAAAAATTACAAGCAGTCGGCCCAAAAAAAATAAAGATTATTCATGTGAATCAACCAAGGTCAGCCATACCATATTCAAGACTAAAAACAACATCTCAAACATGAAAACACTTCAATTAATTTCTCCTCAAAGATTCACAACATGTTTCAACACCTTGTCAGCCAAGAAGACGAAAAATATGAACACGCAAGAGAAAATATTGAATCATGAGCACAAAAATCAATGTAGAAATTCCATAAAGATAGAGAATGAACTAGAAACATCCACAACAACTAAACTTATTGAAATCACAGAATCTTCAATTAGGAACACTAACTGAAGCGACAGAAAAACTATCATAATGAAAATCACCATAACTCGATCAACTCTTCATGCAGATCTCTAAAATTCAATGTGGATAAAATAGACATACTCAACACGAAACACTTTAGTCCTCAAAACAATAATGTACTAAACACACTAACATAAAGAAGTTCACTTCACTATTGACAACTTATAGCACTTCTTATTACAATTTTCTAAATATCCTCGACATATACAACTTCTAATGCAGTAATGCTAATAGTGTTGACATCAATGAAAACCACATATCAGAAACACAATCACAACATCTAACAATCTCCCCCTTTGGCATTGATGGCAATGCATGATGTGAAAAATACCATCAACAAAACTATGCTTACTCTTCCTTTAAGTTCTGACTTTTCTTTCCTCACATGATCTCCCCAGATAATCAACAGTTTATTTTTTGCATTACTCTTCTCCCCCTTTGACATAAATGACAAAGATCTCTTCAATACAATCTCTGAACCACATATCTAAACTTCTAAACATCTGAATATCTGACTACTCCCCTTGAGTAGCAGCCACCACAACATCAATCTAGATCAAAATATAATCATGAAATGCAAGGATTAATGCAATGCAATGTGTTCTTAGTTCTATTAGGAGGGGTAATCACCCCTAACTTCCCTCTAAGATACTCAAAAGTATACTTAGGAAATGACTTTGTAAAGATATCTGCAATATGCTCCTTAGTAGGCACATACTCCAATCTAACAAGTTGTTTTCACTTACCTTCTCTCTCAAAAAGTGAAACTTCATAGATATATACTTGGTCTTTGAATGTAGCACCAGATTCTTAGAAATATTAATAGCACTTGAGTTATCACAAAATATAACAATAGGCTCATCATACACAACTCTGATATCCTTCAGCATTTGTTTCATCCATAGTAATTGAGTACAATTATTAGTAGCAACAATGTATTTTTCCTCTGTAGTAGATAAAGAAATAGCATTCTACTTCTTACTCAACCATGAAATCAACTTCTTTCCCAATAAAAATGCTCCACCAGTAGTACTTTTCATGTCATTCACATCTCCTTCCCAATAAACATCAATAAAGGCACTCAAAGTAAGATCATCTTTAGGATACCATAGACCAAAATCAACTATCTCTTTCAAGTATCTGAAAAATCTCTTCACAACAGTCACATGAGATTATTTAGGATTAGCTTGAAATCTAGCAACAATACATACAAAATTCATAATATTAGGCCTATTTTGAGTCAAATAAAGTAATCCACCAATCATTGATCTATATCTTGTCTGATTTGCTTTCAAAGAATCATCATCAGTTTTCAGCTTGCATCCAGTCACCATGGGTGTACCGATAGGCTTTGAATCTTCCATACCAAATTTATTTAGCAATTCCTTCACATACTTGGACTGAGATATTAAAATCCCTTTATCTAACTGAGTAATTTGTAATCCCAAGAAGAATTTCATCTCTCTAATCATTGACATTTCAAATTCATTCTGCATCTCATTAGCAAACTTCATGCATAAGCTATCATCTCCTCCAAATATGATATCATCAACAAGAACTTCCACAATCAAATCTTTATCATCATTCTTGAAATACAAATTACTATCAGCAGTACCTTTGTTAAATCCAAATTTCACTAAGTACTTATCCAATCTGGCATACCATGCTCTAGGGGCTTGCTTAAGACCATACAATTCTTTCTTCAATTGACAAACCATATCTTCCTAATCAGTCAACTGGAATCCATTAGTTTGCTCAACATATACCTCTTCTTCCAATTCGCCATTTAGAAAATCATACTTGACATCCATTTGATAAACCTTGTAGTCTTTATAAGAAGCATAAGCAAGAAAAAATCTCACAACTTCAATTCTAGCAAAAGGGGAAAAGGTTTCTTCAAAATAAATACCTTCCATTTGAGAATATCCCTTACAAACTAGTCTTGCTTTGTTTATAACCACTTCACCTTCATTCAGTTTATTTCTAAAAACCCATTTAGTCCCAATTACATTCTTATCCTTAGGTCTGGGAACAAGAATCCATGTATCATTCTTAATTTTCTGTAGTTCCTCTTTCATTGCTTCAACCCAATGCTCATCTTTGCATGCTTCATTCACATTGTTAGGCTTAATTTTTGAAATTAAACAATACTCTTATGTAATTTTTCTCCTAGTCTAGACACCTTTGTTCTTATCACCTATGATCAGATTCTTTGAATGATTCAATCTCACATACCTCAGAGTCTTCTTAGAATGTTCTTCAACTTCAGGCTCTTATAATCTATCTTCTATTTTTCCATCAGTTTCTCCTTCTTAATTTTCTTGATTCACCAGAATGATTTGAACTTGACTTGCAGTCTGACCTTGCTTTCCTTTTCTTTTATTGTCATTCTAATCATTAGAATCATATCCATAGGTTCTGGATAGTGCATCTATGTCTTCATCAACCTTAACATTTGCACTTTCAACCATTTTCTTCAATCTTTTGTTGTAATACTAGTTGGCCTTACTTTTAGTAGCATAAACTAGAAAGATTCCTTCATCACTCCTACATCAAACTTTCCTATATATTCATCTCTTTTGATATAACACTTCCTTCCAAAGATTTTGAAATATCTAATAGTAGGCTTTCGACCATCCCATAGTTCAAAAGGAGTCTTAACAGTATCACCTTTGATTTGTACCTGGTCAAGTGTGTACACAACAGTACTCACAACTTCTCTCCAGTAGATATAAGGCACATTTCTTTCCAACATCATGGTTCTAGCTGCATCTAGAATTATTTTGTTCTTTCTTTCCACAACTCCATTCTGTTGAGGGGTCCACGGTGAAAATAATTGTCTCTTTATTCCATGCTCTTCACAAAAAGAATTAAACTCATCGAAAGTGAATTCACCACCTCTATCTGATCTCAGACACTTAATCTTGAAATCAATCTCTGTCTCAACCATAGCCTTAAAGATCTTGAAATTTTCTAGAGCTTCAAATTTCTACCTTAAGAAATTAGTCCACATCATCCTTGAATAATCATCAATAAGCAACATGAAGTATATGTAACCTTGTAAACTTCTACTTCTAGTAGGACCACATAAATTAGTATGCACAAGTTCCAACAATCCATTTGAATTTTTTTGTTTGCTTTGAAATGAAATTCTTGTTTGCTTTCCTAACTGACATTTTTTACATATGGCATTAGTAGGTTTCATTATCTTAGGAATATCTCTCACAGCCTTAGTGGAACTTATCTTGACAATGTTATTAAAGTTAACATAACACATTCTTCTATGCCATAACCAACTCTCATTAACTTGAGCAATCAAACAACTTTTACTAGCAGCATTTAGATGAAAGATATTGCCTTTTGTTTGTGTAATTGATGCAATCACATTTCTAGAATTTCCAATATTTTGCACTTACCATCCATGAACTGAAGATTGTATCCCTTATCAAAAATTTGACCAACACTCAAATGATTATGCCTCAAAACTTCAACATACAAGACATCATCATTGTTAGGCTTACCATCAAGAGAAATGCATCCTCTTCCATAGATCACACTAGCTATGTTATCACCAAACCTCACAACACCACCATCATACTTCTCCAAATTCACAAACTTAATTTTATCTCCTATCATATGATGAGAACAACCACTATCAATTACCCACTCATCTTTCTCTTCAACTCAAGTAGCTAGGGCTTTCTCCACATTTGTACAACTAGTAGATTCAACAAACACAAGATTATTTTCCTTGATAGCAATAAAAACAAATTCATCTTCACTTTAATTTCTTCTGTCAGATTCATCATCTATTACACCTTCATCAACAAAATAGTAACACTTCTTTTGGAATTTAGGCTTAGTAAATCTTGGCTTGGAAACTCTTTCAAGACACCTTGATGCAAAATGACCTATCTTATTGCAAGAGAGACATTTAATAGGAAAATTTCCCTTATACTTACCTTGTCCTCTAGCTTCTCTTTTCACAATCAATGCTTTAAGTTCTTCAAGCTCTCTTTCTTCTTCATCCAGCTATTTCATTTCATCCTCATACTTGAATTTATTTCTTAGTAAACTTTCACTTAGATCATATCTCTATCTATCTCTTCTAGAAGTAGTAGCCTTAAATGCATATTCAAATTTAGGAAGGGTATCACCAAATTCACTCAACTCAAAAGCAGTAAGCTTACCAATCAACATATCTCTGGTAATATTTGTCACAGTTCAAAGTTCTTGAATAGCACTAGCCTTGACTTTGTAAGAATTAGGAAAAGATCTAAGCACTTTAGCAACAATCTCTGATTCATCTATTTGTCCACTAGCACATCTGATACCACACACAAGTTCATTTAGTCTTTGCATGAAAGTAGTAACATTTTCATCATCACCCATTTTCAACTTTTCATATTTTCCTTTCAGACTTTGTAGTTGAGCAATCTTCACATTTGCATCACCTTCATACAATGTCTCCAACTTCTTCCAAATCTCATAAGCAGTCTTTAGATCCATCACATTTGTCATCTCAGTATTAGTCAAAGCACTCAACAACACCTCCTTAGCCCTGATATTATATTCAACATCCCTGATCTAAGTAGAAGTAGTAGGACCATTTTGTGGAATAACATATATATTTTCTGTAATACTCTAGTAGGGTTCACCAATGCATCTTAGATATCACTCCATTCGATATTTCCACAAAGAATAATTTGTTCCATCAAATCTAGGACTATCATTCTTATAAGTTGCCATCCTAGATCACCTCAAGCTATTAAAATTCTTCCAAGGAACCATAAGCTCTGATACCAATTGTTGGAAACTCAAGAACAGAAAACTGAGAGGGGGGTTGAATCAATTGTCACCAAATCTCAAACTTATTCAACTTATTAACCTTAATTTCAGATATGATCATTAACCATGAAAGCATAAATGAACAACACATCAAAATCACACATAACACCAAGATTTTTTTACGTGGAAACCCTATTAGGGGAAAAACCATGGTGGAGGTCAATCCACAAGATTATACCTTGTTAAAAGTATAAGGAAATATGAATTGGGAATGCACATGCATTCATGCACACTACCTAGAGATCACTACTAAAATACAAAAAGGCTCACTACCCAAGGAAGACACACTATCTTATAGAAAGATTTAGATTAAAAACATCTAGATTTGAACTGAGAAAGTAGCATCTACTAATGCCTAGTTACAGTTCCAGTTAAGCACATGAACACTTCTTCACTCTTTACTCTACCTTCCAATGATCTGAACTTTATTCGTACACAAGACTCATACACTTCACATTTGCATTCAAACTTTAAACAATCACTCTTATATATCCGGAACAAGAAATTACATTGCTATAAGTTGGCCACAAATAAGATAATAAAATAATTACAAGCAGTCGACCCAAAAAATAATAATATTATTCATGTGAATCAACCAAGGTTGGCCATAATATAGTGAAGACCAAAATCAACATCTCCAACATGAAAACACTTCAATTAATTTATCCTTGAAGATATGAAAAATATGAACACACAAGAGAAAATCTTGGATCACGAGCACAATGGTCAATGTAGACATGCCAAAAAGATAGATAATGAACTAGAAACATCGAAAAGCATCATGAAACACTAGAGAAGCATTCGTAGCAAGTGAACTTACTGAAATAATAAAATCTTCAATTGGGAACACTATCTAATGCGACAAAATAACTGTAAGAATGAATATCACCATAACTCGATCAACTCTTCATGCGGATCTCTGAAATTCAACGTGGATAAACTAGACATACTCAACAAGAAACCCTTTAGTCCACAACCTCAGAACAACAACATACTGAAAACACCGACATAAATAACTTCACTTCACCACTGACAACCTGTAGCACTTCTTATTACAATTTTCTCAATATTCTTGGCATATACAACTTCTAATCCAGTAATGCTAATAGTGTTGACATTAATGAAACCCACATATCAGAAACATAACCACAACATCCAACAGTATGAATGTATTCAATAACCCTTACTTTTAGAAAACATTCTATTTCAATATCGTCATACATTTGGAACAAAAATGACACATAACAGTTACAGGATAGAAAAGACACAGGGTTGTGACTCACTTTTGAATTCTTGTTCAATGAGCACTTTCTATTATGCAAAATGTAACAAAAAAATGTTTTGAAGTCCACCTTCATATTTTATGATAACCCTTACTTCCAATAGACATTCCATTTCAATATTTGTTCATATGTTTAGAACACAAAATGCACATAATAGTTGCAAGATGGAAAACACACAGGGTTGTGACACATCTCAATTCATGTTCAATGACCACTTTCTATTATGCAAAGTGTGACAACAATCATTTGGATGCGTGTTTATAATGTGTATTCTATTTATGTTAATATGAAATATATCGGTAGGAAATGCGAGTAAAAGTACAAATCTATGCCACACTTTATAAAGGATACGACCAACACTAATCAAAATTTTAAACTTGAATCACTAAAAGTGGCATATATATTTTGAATTTTGAAATGATGTAAACTAGTAAAATGTGTATTTTTTAGCATATTTTATGTTTGTATTTAAAAAAAAAATGAAAAAATTGTTTTAAACTAGTTTTTAATAAATTAACACTATAATTTAGTTGATGATAAAATGCTAAAAACTAGAGTTGCATGAGATGTCAAACTTTTTATAGTAAATTTTATTTTTTCTCTTCCAAAATTTTTATGTGTATTTATAAATTGAAACTTTAGTTCATGGATATATTTTTTCTAATTTTTATGAATATGTGTTTCTAAATAAATATTAAAATGTGTGTGAATCATAAAATAGTTGTTTCCACTTAACATCAACTTTCGTACTAAATATTTATCTATAATGGAAAATAAATTATACCATCTTGAAATAGATTATTTTATCTAGTGCATCATATTTTTTTCAATTTTTTTTAATAAGTTTTAGTATTTTTCCTTGGCATGGTAATCAACCTAATATTTTGTGTTGATAACCTACTTTTAGTAAAAATAAAATATAAAATATAAATAATAATTAAGCTATAAAATAAATATATTTTTGAAAACTACACTTATGGATCTACAAAAGGGTATTTTTTATATTTAAAACAAATGTTATTTACATTACTAGGAGTTAATTAAACTTCAAGTTTTTCAAATTTGGTAAATTAGACTCAAAGTGGTGCTCTATATAATTTTAGCCAACAATTTTAATTGAAAAAGTTGTGGAAGTATCTAACTTAGCTAGAATGAATCTTACTAGATCATATGTTTGACCAAAATTGTTTTTTAGTTAGAAATAATTAAATTCAATTGTACTAATAAGTTGGTTGAAAGTGTGACACAACTTTGTGCTTTTACCCATGCCACCTGAAGATTTATTGTTTATGGTAGCTTGCTTATAAATAAAAGAAAAAGGTTGACATTTAAATCGTTTAAGGTCAACTATTTTTCTCATCATGGATACTTTCAAATTAATAATTGTATTAAATGCTATTTGTAATAGTAAAAATGGAATTTCACTATCTTCATCTGATTGCAAGAAAAAAAATGCTCACATTATTTGCAGTGTTGGAAAACACATTCTCCCCTGTAAGTTATTTGCTTTTCAAAAGTTTTTATTTCGTATGATTGAAAAACTATATTCTTGCTTATAGTAGATGGTGCAATAAATTTTGGAACTTTAACTATCTTGTAACACTTGCAACTATTTTACATATTATAGGAAACCACAGATACATACTTGGAAAGGGAAAGTGGAAGAAAGTGGGAGATAGGGTAATTTTGAAATTTACTTTTTAACATGTATTTTGATATTTTGAATGAATTGGTTGCATGTGTTTGAATTTGATGTGGTGTTTACATTCCTAGAATTAGAGGGAAAGGAAATGGTGGGTGTGAGCAAGTTAGTGTGCATTTGGGACAAGAAAATGTGCCTCCGAGATAGGGCAACAAGAATAAGGGGTGTCTGGGGAGGAGATCGTTTTCCTGGGCATAAATCTTTGAGAAATAGGAAACTCCCACTTTCTTGCACTTTCCCTTTTAAAGTATGAATTTGTGGTTTCCTATAATATGTGCTATTGCAATCGCTTGTACCTCAGATTTTAGAGTGTCTTTGTGATTTCATTTAGAAAATTTAATTTCTATTACGAATATGCTGATTTTGTTAATATATTGGAAAACACACTGTCCCTAGTTCTTTCAGAGGAAGAAAGTGGAAGAAAGGGTAATTTTGAAATCTTCTTTTGAATGTGTATTTTCATAATTTGAATGAATTTGTTGCATTCATTTCAATTTGATGTGACATTAACATTATTCACATTATGGGGAAAGGATGAATAAGGAAGTGGCAGGTGTGAAGGAACGATGCTAATAAGATCGAGTCCCAATTTTATTGATTCTTGACACTAGGCTACTCAAGAAACATCCCAAATAAGATCGAGGCCTGATTTTATTGATTCTTGACACTAGCCTACTCAATTTCTCAATTTCCTTCAATTTGTGTCAAAGAAATGAAAAAATTGGGCCTTGATTATTTGCAACATTTCTTGCTTTGTCTAATTTTTCCTTTTCCTTCTCATTTATTTTCAATAGTATTTCTCCTCCACAGGTACATATAAATGATTTTATTTCATATCTATATATTTGTGTTATGAAAGTTATCTGTGTTTTCAGATAAGACTTTCATCTCTTCTGCTAGTGATTCTCTTTCTCTATGCTTAGATATGATGTTGCCTTTTCGTTATATCCATATGTTAATTTTTGAATGTAGTCATTTATATTCATGGGTTTCATACAGGCTAAAGGTGTTGAAAGTGTAATGGTTGAAGTAGAGGCTACCTCAAACCCTCGTGCATTTGGAATCACCCCACCATTAGTGCCAAGGACCCAAAGAAGCCTATAAGGTTTTATATGACCGTCTCCTCAATTGCACATAAAAGGCACTGTAGGAGAGGATGAGAGAGGCTGATAATATTTATTTTCCATTCGGTCTTTGATCATGTAATTATTGAACAATTATGGTGTGGATTTACATTATCTTTTATCATGAAATTATTGAACAATTATGGTGTGGAATTACATTATCTTTAATCATGTAATTATTGATCAAAATTGTCGTGTGGAATTATAGTACTTTGGTATGTTTGAAGACTATGGTCTTCGTCCAATAGTGGTATGGTGCAATTGCTAAGTTGTATTTTTAATCTTTCCATCAAGGCTCCAATCCCTTTGGGGTGTAGTTTTTGACAATTTATACTGGGGATGAGGTCCCTTATTTGTGACCTCACTGATTCATAGCTCCAGTTCAAAAGCATTTACCCCTCTTAATTAAAAAAATACATAAGACTATGTTCTTGTAGATTTCATGACACTTTTTGTTGCCATGTAAAAATTCATTATAAAAAATGTCAAATTCCATCAAATAATGGTAGGCAATCCAACCTCAAGTATTTTTATTTATGTCAAACTTATTTACAAATGTAAGTAAATGCGATGAGCACTTTCTATTATGTAGACTATAACAAAACAATATATTGAAGTTGAGCTTCATATTTTTTTACACCCATTAATTTCAACAAACATTCCATTTTAATATCTATTGATATGTCTAGAACTCAAAATGCACATAATAGTTGTAGGATGGAAAACACACAGGGTTGTGACTCACTTTTGAATTCTTATTCAATGAACACTTTTTGTTATGTAGATTAAAACAAAACAATGTTTTGAACCTCACCTTCATATTTTATAACAAACCTTACTTTCAGCAAACATTCCATTTCAATATATGTTCATATGTTTGGAACACAAAATGCACATAATAGTTGCACGATGGAAAGCACACAGGGTTGTGACTCACTTCTAAATTCTTGTTCAATGATGTATTGAATTTCACCTTCATATTTTATAACAACCCTTAATTTCAACAAACACTCCATTTCAATATATGTTCATATGTTTGGAACACAAAATGCACATAGTAGTTGGAAGATGGAAAACACACAGGGTTGTGACTCACTTTTGAATTCTTGTTCAATGAGCACTTTTTGTTATGCACACTTTAACAAAACAATGTTTTGAACATCACCTTCATATTTTATAACCCTTACTTTCAACAAACATTCCATTTCAATATCGTCATTTATTTTGAATATAAAATGCACATAATAGTTGCATGACGGAAAACACATTGGGTTGTGACTCACTTCTCAATTCTTCTTCAATGACCACTTTCTTATATACAAACTATAACAAAATAATGTTTTGAAGTTCACCTTCATATTTTATGACAACCCTTACTTTCAATAAACATTTCATTTCAATTTATTCATACGTTTCCAAAAAAAGATGCACATAATAGTTGCATGATGGAAAACACATAGGGTTGTCACTCACTTCTCAATTCTTGTTCAATGACCACTTTTTGTTATGCACACTATAAAAAAACAATTTATTGAGTTTAAAATAGTTCAAATTACCTATAATGGTCTTGCAAATGTAGAAAATAGTTGTAGGAAATGTTCACCTTACCTATAATAGTCCTGCAAAGCATTTTGACAGTTCAAAAGTCAAAGGTTTTGTTGCACAACTTATAAAAGTATGAGATGCCACATCAATAGTTGCATTGGAGATTGGCAGAGGAGGGAATTTGTGTAATTCATTAGTGGATATGGAATAGACAAGAAATCTCCCACTTAACATAGGACATCTACATACAAGAGGAATGATTATCCCTTTAAACAAAATACAAGCCCATACAATTCACCTCCTCACCATTCACTTCGGCCAATAGGAAGACCACTTGGCTGAAAAAATCCCCTTTACAGCATTTGAATTTCTGCAAACTCATGCACTATGAAATACAAGTTGAATAGCTAGTTTAATTTCATCTTCATTTGCAACATGAGATAGTGGCAGCCTTGTGTTTCCATTGCTCAGTAATTTGGCTAGTGATTGTTGAGTTGTGGAGGAAATGGTATGGGCTTCAATTTTTTTTAAAGGGATAATCCTTACTCTTATATGTAGATGTCCTATTTCAAGTGGGAGCTTTCCTGTTTGTTCTGTATGATCCACTGCTGCATTACACAAATTCCCTCCTCCACCAACCTCCAATGTAGCTATTGTTGTGGCATCTTAAACTTTTATCTATTGTGCAACAACACCTTTGAATTTTGACCTATCAATTGTGCAACAACACCTTTGAATTTTGACATTTATTAGTTGTGTAACAAGACCTTTGACTTTTTGCCTATCAATTGTGCAACAACACCTTCCATTGTTGTGTTTTGTTTTATCAAATTCCTATCTTTTAGATTGCAACTCTCTCTGAACAACATTAAGCTCCTCTTCTATTGAGCATGATAGCTTCTTCCTATGTTTTAGTTCCTTTTCTAAGTGCTTAATTTTAGTCTTCATTTGTTTTTCTCCACTTTGAGCATTTTTAACTATTGTTTTTGTAGTGTCTTTATCATTAGAGTATGCAAACATTTCTTTTGCCAAGCTTGTTAGGGAGCTTGTCTACCTTTTCTGATAAGAATTTCATGCCTCCACCCAACTGATTCTATTTTTCTACACTTAGATCTAGTATTTCCTTTTCCTTATCATCCATTCCAAATTGTATTTGTTCCATGGAATTGCTAATTTCAAGAATGTCTGGATTCATTTGTTCAACTCTACTTATAGCATCATCTCTCTCTTTCTTTTCTTGCACAAATTCATATGCAATAGAAAACCTTTCAAGCTAATCCACTTCTACATTGCCATTTTCCCCTTGCACATACTGCACATGCTCCTTCCTCCAGGGTATGTGCAGGATCATCATGGAGAAAAAGGCCCTTAAGTTGCAAAAAAATTAGAAAATTCAGAGTTAGGCAACTTGACGTTAAAATTTGAATAAGTTATCTATATTATTTAAAAAATATGTAAGAATAGAATTTGTATCAAATTGAATGTAGTTTCTAAACTCTACTATAGGCAATTTTAAAAGACAAAAAATCTATTTGGAAAAAAAAATGGGGAAATTTCAATCTTGATTAATTGCCATTTGAGGGAGAAAAATAAGAAGTAGAGGTGTCGAATACACCTAACACGATAAAATGATAACATTTTTTATAATATTTTATATATAAGTAGAGGAATCATTCCCATTAACGGTGTATTTTTTTTTTTCCATGTAAATAATTAATTATGAATTTTTATTACAAATTTTTAAAAAATATAAAACTCGTATTTTCACCATAACTTGGTCAAAACTTCATTAAATTCAATTTTTCTTTTTTTATTCCTATAGTATGTGAAGCATAG
Source organism: Sequoia sempervirens (assembly GCA_007258455.2). NCBI lineage: Eukaryota > Viridiplantae > Streptophyta > Pinopsida > Cupressales > Cupressaceae > Sequoia > Sequoia sempervirens. Next base: position 46,893 of record VDFB02084211.1, on the reverse strand, counting down.
AATGTGACGCATGATTTTTATTCAAAATGGGATACTGTTTGAAAGCTATAGATTTTTTTCAATCAACCTATCAATTAGTACTTTAGTCTTAATTTGAATAGAAAATGAATAATAATTATTTATTAAATTCAAAGTAAAGAATAATTTATATCATTGAAAAGCTAATAATCTCCTTTAAAAACCCTTTTCGTTTAATCAATTTTGGGTAAAAAAATAGTCGTCAGCCACATACCCATCATATTGCTACTTTTTGGCCCATCATGATCTTGCACATACCCTCCACTTCTCATGAGCAAGAACAACCTCTTTAGTCAATACATTATCTATCTCGTTCATTTTGGTCTACTTCTTTCCAAGTGTTTTTGGAGCATATTCCTTTTTTCATTATAGACTTTCTAGTATGTCCTCATTTTTTTTTATTACTACAATGTCATACAATTCTCATAACAAATATTTTTTAGATTATGTCTGATTTCTTCCATACTAAGGGATAGAGTTTTGAATGTATTGAATACTTTCAAATGATAAAGGGACAAACATTTGGTAATGAATTTTTTATGTTTATGGATGAGTTTCAAAAGTAAATAACAGTTTAAAAAGGAATACATTTAAATATGGACATTTAAAGGTGAAGAACATTAGACATGCAGTGCAATATCATAGGTACAATTAACAGGGTATGAATGAGAAAGAAGTTTTTAGTAGATTGTGTCATGAACATTGAAGCAATAGTAGGAAAGTCACCTCAACATTTAAGTAAACCTATGGTCAACACTCTCTTTTCCATTATCAATTTTATTCCCAATTTCATCCATGAAGTACATCCTCAGCCTATAGATCTTGTTGTTAGACATAACTTTGATCCATGATTTCCATTTCTTTCATGCATGAATTCCATATCTTTGATCCATGAAGAACTTTTTCAACCTATGCATCTATGAGTTCTATATCTTTGATTAGCTATTTCAAGCTTGACAACCTTCTCAAGAATAAGGAGGCCTAGGCTCTGTAAAAGTAGGTTTCCAATATGCTTAGCCTCTTCAGGAAGGTTCACGTTTGTCTCACAAGTTAGGTATACAAAAATATTTTAGCCAATAACAAGCACACTTTTTCCTCTAGGCCACTCATGAAGCATCACCAAACGACTCAAATTTTTCAATTTTTTTCCATGATCTAGTTGCTCTTTGCCAGTTTTATAATCTCTTCATATTCACAGTTTGAATGAATTTCATTCGGAAATGTCGTTGATCTGTTTAGCATGTAAAATGGAAATTCAATACTCCACTTCTTCAACTCTCTTTCTGAAGGAAAAAGCATGTTTTTTGGAGCAATAATCAAAGGCCTACTTATAAGATTTTTGTAATCTTATAAGCAGGCCTTTGATTATTGATCCAAAAAACATGATTTTCCCTTGGGAAAGAGAGTTGAAAAAGTGGAGTATTGACATTCCAGTTTACACGCTAAATAGATCAATGACCTTTTCGAATGAAATTCATTCAAATTGTGAATATGAAGAGATTATAAGATAGGCTAAGAGAAACTAGATCATGGGAAAAAAATTGAAAAAATTGAGCCGTTTGGTGATGCTTCATGAGTGGGATAGAGGAAAAAGTGTGCTTGTTATTGGCTACAATCTTTTTGTGTACCTAACTTGTGAGACAAATGTGAGCCTTCCTGAAGAGTCTAAGCATGTTGGAAACCTACTCTTATAGAGCCCAAGCCTCCTCATTCTTGATGAAGGTCATCAAGCTCGAAATAGTCAATCAAAGATATGGAATTCATCCAAAAAGGTTAATACAAAACTACACATTATACTGTGGAGAACTCTTTTCCACAATAACTTCAAAAAGATGTTCACCACATTTTATCTGGTAAGGCCGAATTTCGTCCATTGCTACTTGGGTAATAAAAAAACTGAAAGGCATCATCAAGACTTGCTAAAGTTATGGCTAACAGCAGGATCTACAGGTTGAGGAAATTCTTCATGGATGAGATTGGGAATAAAATTGATAATGGAGAAGAGAGTTCTAACCATAGGTTTAATTTAATCTTGAGGTGGTTGTCCTACAATTGCTTCAAGGTTCATGACACAATCTACCGCAAACTTCTTGCTCATTCATACCTGCACCGTAGAAAAAATGGTCTCTTGGTTGACATGGGATTAATTCATGATAAAATGGATTTAATGAGGTCTTAATCTGGTGTTTTGAGGCATTTTATGCATTCACACTAGGTCTTGGACCCTTCCAAATGCATTTATTGATGTGTTGTAAAGGTGTTGTAAAGTGTTGTAAGATGCTTTCATGCTTTTCTAGACTTAATGAACCTATTTCTCTCTAATTCAACATTATAAAATATGTTTAATAACATTATTACATCAATCTAGAAGGCTTATAACTTAAACTTAAAGATAAACTAGTGTTGTAATGTGTCTTGCACATTCACATTGGTTCTTGTGCCCTCCTAGGTTGTGTGGACCTCATTTTAGTGTTGTAAAGTGTATTTAATCACACTTTCACATTGAATTATGTGTCCCAAGACCTATTTTACATTCACATCATCACTAGTAGGCCCCTATTAACCCAAATTATGCATCTTGAGGCATAAATTGATCAAATACCTGACAAAATTGCAATATAAATCTTATTTCCTTATCTCTTAGCTTCCTAGCTGTCAAATTGGCCCTATGGGACCCATTCGTCATGCATGGAAAATCAATACCATCCAAGTGGGACCCATTCACCATGGGTGCCGAATGAGTCCCATTTGGCTCAATTTTGAACTTTGAGCGAGAAAAAAGTGAAATTTAAGTTTATTATTTTCACATGTCGGCCTGTGATGAGGTATTATCAGGTAAAATAGGTGAAATGCCTACAAATATAATTATTTTAACCATAATTCACCTCTCTTATCATTCATTATTCATTATTCATCCACCAATCTTTCATCTCAAGTCAAGAAACTTAGGGTTTCATCATTTCAAGTCATCAAGATATCAATTTTCAGACCTTCAAGGGTAGATCCATCATGTTTTACTATAAACTTTCAAGATCAAACATCATGAGAAGGAAATCAACTCCATTCTATCATGTTTCATTTCATTCTTTCATCATTTTGGTTTAATTACTTGAAAGGGGTTTGATCAAGGTCTTACTTATGAAATTTTAAATATTAAATCCTAAGGCCCGTATTAAAATCCTTTGATTTGTGCCTCCATTAAATCCCACGTATTCAAATCATGGTTCCAAATTTTTTTATAACTAATTGCGGCCTCACCAAGTTCCTTAACTAAGTCATGAGGTTCTAAAATTATCAAACCACTTGACCATAACCTTCGGGGTGATATGCTATGTAGTCGAGATATCAGTAGTTTGCAAAACTCTAAAACTCTTGATTAATGGTTCTTAAGTTCTACTTCTCTGTGACTAGATCACTTCATCGGGATACACAACTTTTAAGGTGTCACTTCATTAAATAAGCTACATGGTGCCTTTAAGGATTGTCTTCTCAAATGCTTTGGGACACCAATTTGAAATGTAACATGATCTTTAAAATCCTCTGAAAGGAAAACTCTTAAATAAAGAGGTTGGTGAAACGAATTTCATATCAGGTTGGTACGTTTCTCTTGACTAATAAATGGCCACTTCTCAGCACTAAAATTAAACCAGCTTGCATGCAATAAAAAGGTAACAATAGTTTTCAGTTCCAAAATTTTCTCAAGATGGTACTTCCTGGTGAGGTTATAGAATGGGAAGATGAACTTGTCCCTATCATGCAACTTGATTTGAATTAGCCAAAGGAAGAACAATTTGATAGATCATTTTTGAATTGCATTTGCTAGCCTAGAAAGAGAAGACCAACTATGCTAAGTATAATCGGATGATCTCTAGTTTAGATGAAGAAGAAGAATGTGCTAAATTTTGCAATTTGGTCATGGAGATGCATTTGGAATTGCTCAGGGTTTTTGCCCCTCCAACGGTTTAGTAGCATGCATGAATTTTCATGACACGTAATGATAATATGTTTTTTCTGAAACCTTTTTTTATCTGGAAGTATTTTTACCTTCTAGTCATTTTCAAGACCGTTAATTTTTCAATGTAACAGTTTTGGTGTGCCTATATATAGACCTCCAAATTAATAAAAAAGAAAAAATAAGAAATGGGGGAGGTAGAAATTTTGGGTTTTAACACAATTTTATTGTATAGAAGGGGATACTTTGAGCTTTCTTATAAACATGAAAGAAAAGGAAACATTTTGAATCTTTGCGTTTATCAATATTTTCTTTAATTGCAACCGAATTGTGCTTCGTTGTAATTTCTTTGATGTTTATTTGTTATATCAAACTGAGTGTGGATTATTTCTAGGAATTTGATTCTAGGATAATTCATCTATTGAAAGAAATTTGTTGACCTTTCTTTTCTTATTTCTCATTGTGGGTTTAAGATGGACAAGCCTTGTATCATTTGTTTGTATTTGTTCTCATTATGAATTAGCTTATCACATTTACTTTCATGGATATGGGTACAAGTGTTTGTGAACCTTTTCTACTTTTTGGTTATAAGAATACCTAGTTTTTCTTATTCATTGTATATCATTCGAAGGAAGCTACGCCTTGTAAAATATGCAGAGAGCATTTGCAGATATCATTGCAAGTGACTCAACTATTGGTGAAGTTTGTTCTTCTATTTGGGCAATTTGTGCCACTTTCTGCATTAGGAAAAAAATTTCAACCAATAGATTTTTGGTGACTTTGTTGGGGAGCAAGTGCAATAAATAATCAATATCCTTTTCATCAGAATATTTTAAGGTATCTCCCTGAGGATGAAGGTTGGCGACTCTACAAATAGTAATGCACTAAAAAATATTCTATTTCAGGACCTGTGTTGATTTCTTTTTTGAATTTATATTATGGCATTAACTTCCTCTCAGCCATGGGGAAGTCATTTTGGTCCTCTCTCTTTACCTATATACTCATTGTTTTTTGAAAGATCAAGGAATTATTTTCTGAAATTTGATGGAGGAGGTTCTTAGGATGCCGAAAAACACATTTTGGCTTTTAGAGTTTCTTGCGGTATTTTGGGGGTATGTCAAGAAGATGTTTTTGTCAGTCTATTTATTGAATCTCTTACTGGACCTACCACTAACTGGTTTTCTTATGTAGAAGATGATTGCATAACTGATTGGAATTCATTATTAAAGGATAAGTTTTTGGGAAGATATAAGGTTCCTGTGGATGAAAAAACCTTGTTAGGTCAATTTTTTAATATTCATAAGCAAAAAGATGAGAAAATCAGATATTTTGTAGACAGGCTCAATAGGTTGCTTAGAAAGATGCCTATCTCCATTCGACCAAATAAAAAATTACAAATTTTCACTTTCATTTCTTCTTTACACCCAAACGTTCAATTTTATTTGAAAAGGTGTAAAATAAATGATATTGAAATTGTATAAAAAGAGGTTGTCAAAATTCTGGATGATATGATTCAAAGTGGTCTATGGAGGACATATCTAGTTGGGTTGAGCAATGAAAGTATAAGAAATACCATCTTACCAAAAACAATTCCTTAGCCTATGGAACTCTCATACACAACCTCCTACTATTGAATATTGCAATCTCTCTGTTTTAATCCCTAAACATTTTAATCAGAAAAGAGAAATCAGAGAAGAAATTAATTCTTCTGGTAATGGAAGAAATGGAGCCTACTATTTCTAGTATGAACATGATGAATCTATAGGTCAATCAAATGACAGAGAAAATGAACAATTCATCCCAATTGATAATCTTAAAATTGGTAGTACAAGTGAAATTGTTCTAGCTAGCCTCCTTGTTTGCAATAGAGATGCATTCATTCACTTTTACAATGGATGAAGAACCATTTAGAAGCACTCAACATGAAAATAAAATTATCGAAATCCTATCTTCTCATCATATGCAAGTTGAGTATGAAACTTTTAGATTTTTAGAGCAAGCTGATACTAAAGTGAACCTACGAGAAGAAATCAGAAATGGTATTTTTCTTGAATCTTTTTGTTTTAAATATTTTAATACCAAAGATTTTGCTAGATATGGTATTGAAAATGATCAAGCAAATGAATGTGCTAGATTTAATATTATTCATCACACTAATCAATGCCTCTATGAGTGCGAGAATGAAATTTTGTGTAAAGAATAAGTTGTTGTGACTATATTGCAAGGCATGAGCATAAGTGGTGAGATACATCATAAAGTTGCTAAATCAGATTTGAGGAAGAAAGAAAGAAACATTTCAGTGGGGAATAGTTTCATTGGAAAGGATGAAAATTCCCAGTTCAGTACATTTCTAGTTTCGTAGGAATTTGATGGCCAGTTTTATAATTTACATGATTCTATATTTGTTGACAAAAAAATAGAACATATTCCCAAACACAATGGAATGTGTGTTACGGGTTAGAATTTAATATTTCAGAATGATGTAATCACTTATATTTATGGTACTAAGAGAAGGATTTCATCTGATGGTTTGTGTGTGGGTTGTTCAATTGGAGGTCTACTTTCTTCGGATTGGTCAAAACGAGTGTGTCATTAGGGAAAACATCAAACATCTTATGTTGGGTAATATTGGTGTGAGTTGCCAAATAGAATAGGTGCACAATGAAGATTGGCTTTGTGAAGACCAAATTATTGATAGAATATTTTACCATGAGCTCTCTCTTTTTAGTTTAATCAAGTTAGTCACTAGTCAACAATTAGATATATGTGTGCTCCCCATCTTTACAATATTATTTTGTATAGGTTGTTATTTCTCTCAACCTATGAATGGCTTTTCTGAAATAATGTGTTATCTGGAGGTAGGGTCCTTGGACCATGTACATAGTAGAAGTTTTGGTTATGTTAGTTTTTTTTGTCTACTCTGTCTTGTTTTGGCTTGCTTGTTTTTGGTTTGTGTCCAGTTCCCCTTTGCTCGTCTACAAGTAGTACCCCGTCCTTTTGCTGACTCCATACCCAATGGACTTGGACTAGTCTACCCCAAAGCTTCTGTAGTTCTCTACATTTTCTCCAAAAGTATAGTCCCTAGTTGGAGCCAATGTTATGTATGAAATTTTAAATATTAAATCCTAAGGCCCATATAAAAATGCTTTGATTTGTGCCTCCATTAAATCCCACATATTCAAATCACAGTTTTGACAAATTTTATAACTAATCGTAGCCCCACCAAGTTCCTTAACTAAGTCATCAGGTTCTAAAATTATTAAACCACCTGACCATAACCTTCAGGGTGATATGCTATGTAGTTGGGATATTAGAAGTTTTCAAAACTCTAAATCTCTCGACTGATGGTTCTTAAGTTCTATTTCTCAGCACTAGATGAATTCATCAGGATACACAACTTTTAAGGTGTTAGTTCATTAAATAAGTTGCACGGTGCCTTTAAGGAATGTCTTCTCGAATGCTTTGGGATGTCAATTTGAAATGTAATGTGATCTTTAAAATCTTATGAAAGGACAACTCTTAAATAAGGAAGTTGGTGAAATAGATTTCATAGAAGTTTTACACATTTCTCCTGACCAATAAATGGTCACTTCTCACCACCAAAATTAAACAAGCCTGCATGCAAGAAAAAGGTAACAAGAGTTTACAACACCTTTACAACACACCGTGTCACACTTTATAAAGGAATCGGCCAACAACAAAAAAAAATTCTGAACTTGACCACATAAGAAATTGGTATTTATGTTTTGAATTTCAAAATGGTGTAAACTAATGAAATGTAGAGCTTTTGATGAAGTTTATTTTTGTAATTTTAAATTTTAAAAAATATATTTTCATTATGTTTTTATCAATTTAAGGACAAATTTTGGAATGCTGAAAATTTCAGGAAAAGTGACTTCACGGGCCGTTAAGAAACAAATTGAAAAAACTTCATTTCTCCCTAATTTTTTTTTCTCCAAATAGGTAACTTCAATATCTTGTGCATGGAAAAAGAAAAATCAAATTTTGATGTATATTTTTCTTGTAATAACGTTTTAAAGTCAAACATGTCAAAATTTGACAGTTTTCACGGGCCGTCAACTATTTTCAAATTTTTAAATCATTTTCAAAAAAAGAATTATACCCTTTTGAAGAAGACTCTCTCCTCTTGTGCCCCATATAAGATTTAAATTTTTTTAATAAATTTTACTATCTTGTTTTTAATTTGTAATCAACTTCTTTTTTCATTCTGAAAACCTACTTGCATTATTTTAAAAATAAAATATATTAAAACTAATAAAAATATTAAAAAAATTATATATTTGGATTCTCCACTCCGAGCTCTACAAAAGGGTATTTTTTTTTTTTGCAAAAAAATCATTCTACTAAAGAAATACTTAGCTAAAGTTGAAAGTTTCAGAAAATTCTGAAAAAAGCTGAGTTGGCTGCCAACTAGGATGCCACATAGACAGTTTCGGTAGAAACAGTTTCTATAGAAAGGGTTTCGGCCGAAACCCTTTCTATAGAAACTGTTTCTACCGAAACCCTTTCTATAGAAACCCCGCACATTAAAAAATCCAATTTCGAAGGTAGTTTTAAAGCGGGAAGAGGAAAATTTTGAATTTTTTGGATTCGGGCGAAACTTATTCGACCGAAACCTATGTGCCACGTAATATGCCACATGGTTTCGGTCGAAACCTAGTCGGGCAAAACCTTTCCGGCCGAAAATATTTCGCTCGGAACTATTTATTTGGCCGAAAGTGTGACACACCTTTGTGCTTTTACCCCTTCTCAAATGCTTTGGGGCGTCGTTTAGAAATCATAACGTGATCTTTAAAATCCTCACGAAAGGAAAACTCTTAAATAAGGAAGTTGGTGAAATAGATTTAAGTAGAAGGTTGACACATTTCTCTGACCAATAAATGGTCACTTCTCACCGCAAAATTAAACAGAAGCGCATGCAGAAAAGGTAACAAGGTTTTAAGTTCCCAAAATTTCTCAAGATGATACTTCTGGTGAGGTTATAGAATGGGAAGATAGACTTGTCCTATCATCCAACCCAGTTTGGATTGGCGGAGGAAGAACAATTTATCATCATTTCTGAATTAAGATTTAGCTATCCTAAGAAGAAGACTAGCTATGCTGAGTATAATCAGGTGATCTCTGCTTTAGATGAAGAAGAACAGGTTGAATTTCTTAATTTGGTCATGGAGATGTAGCTGGAATTGTTTAGGGTTTTGGCCCCTCCAACAATTTAGCAACATGCATGGATTTTCATGACACGTAATGATAATGTCTTTTTCAAAACCTTTTTCATCTGGAAGTATTTTTACCTTTCAGTCATTTTCAAGACTATTACTTTTGCAATAAAACAATTTTGTTGTGCCTATATATAGACCTCCAAATTAATAAAAAAGAAAAAAGAAGAAAGGGGGGGAGGTAGCAATTTTGGATTTTAACATATTTTTATTATACATAAGGGGAGACTTTGAGGTTGCTTATAAACATTAAAGAAATAAACAAATATTTTGTATCTTTGCATTTATCAATATTTTCTTTAATTGCAACTGAGTTGTGCTTCATTGTAATTTCTTTGATGTTTATCTGTCATATCAAACCGAGTGTGGATTGTTTCTAGGAATTTGAGTATAGGATAATTCATCTGTTGAAAGAAATTTGTTGACCTTTCTTTTCTTATTTCTCATTGTGGGTTTAAGATGAATGATCCATCTATCGTTTGTTTGTATTTGTTCTCATTATGAATTAGCTTATCACATTTACTTTCATGGATATGGGTAAATGTTTGTGAACCTTTTCGACTTTCTGGTTAAAAGAATACCCAATTTTTCTTATTCATTGTATATCATTCAAAGGTAGTTGTGCCTTGTAAAATAAGCAAAGAGCATTTGTAAATATCATTGCAAGTGACTCAACTATTGGTGAAGTTTTTTCTTCTATTCAGGAAATTTGAGTCATTTTCTGCATTAGGAAAAATCTGTCAACCAACACAAGGCAAACCCCCATGCCCTAACATCCAACATTTTTTTCTCTTCTTGTGTGTTTGCATATTTAGGTCTCTTAGAAGCTTGGAAATAATTGAAGATCAAGTTGAAAATTTATTCAAGTCTTCTCTTCATTGATCAAGTCAAAATATCAACAAAAACTCACTTTTAGGTTCAAAAATTAGAGTTTCGGAGGCAAACACCCATCAGGAGCCGAAGAGAAAATCAGGGACTTCAGTTTCCACTTTTGAATTTTTAGCAATTAAAAGGTGGACTCATTTTCCATTAGTGGTGAATGAATCCCATTACCAGGCTTTATTTTTGTTTTTTGTAGTTTTGGATACCCTTTTGTTTGAAACAAGCTTTGGTTCAGTTTTACAGAACTGGGGCTAATTCACCCAGAATGGTGAATGAGTCCCACTAGGCCTAAAAGTCAGCATCAATAGCATTTTAAGAGGAATTTCTAGTCTCCATTAACATTCCAGGTACACACTTTCAGTTTGGTTCATTTCTATTGCAATTTTCATTCACTTCTAGGTGTTTTTGCAAATTACACAATGTGTTTTCAAACATCTTGCATTTCAATAGTTTTACATTAATAACCAATCCATTTCATCAGTTTGCTACATCTAGATTATTGCATTTAGTCTTAATTGTATCATACATTTCATAATTTAAGTGAACCACCTAGATTTTTGGCCTATCTCTCTCCTTTTAGGTGAAAAAGCCTAAGAGTAAGAGTACATAGATCCAAAAATCTACCATTCAATACCTTGTTAATTGTACCTGTGATATTGAAAATTTGCATATGTCTGATGTTATTCACCTTTAAATTTCCATATTGAGATACAATAATAAATAGTAATAAAGTAATTAGAGTAATACAAAATACTTCCAATAAATAGTAATCAAGAGTAATTTACAAAATATCTTTCATTCAACAGTAGTGTTTCAAAACCGTAGATTTGATTAGACAATAGTGAGCAAGTTGTTGTTTTTACAACATCCCATGTTTTCCAATCTATAGTTTTACAAAATAGTATTCATGTATCAAAAAGTAATAAAAAGTAATAAAGAGTGATAAAAAATACAATAATAAACACTAATAAAGAGCAATAAAAAATATCATTCATTCAACTGTAGTGTTTCAAAAGAGTAATACAAAATAAAATTCAAAATTTCCATTTTTCATTTAACAAGTCTTTTGAGATCCTAATTAGATTCACTCTAAATTACATTTTATGTCTTTGCATTTGTGACCTCATTGGAATGGGAGGGGCATCCTACGCCAAGCCATTGAATAATCCTCTTTGATGTCTGGATCAACAACATGACAATGCAATTGCATTGCTTGGTCAAAAAAATGATCACCCTGATGTTGTATGCTACTACTAAATGTTGCTTGTACACACCTCATATCTAAGGATGATTGAAGCAAGGAATGGGAGAATATTCCACCAATGAGGTAGACACCTTGGTCAACATCATATCTTTCAAATGCTTCCTCAAGCTGTACGTAATTGACCACTTGTCTATAAACATATTTTGCACATAGAATCTAGACTAGAGAATAGTTTGTGAGCAGGTCCATGAAGTTTTCCATATCTTCATCTATCTACAACTCAAACATACCTTCATCTATTATAACAAGATTCACACCATGCTATATGAAGAACAATATCAAGGAAATATCAAGGTTATGTAATCAAAGACTGAGAGAAACAACCATATCAAGAGTCCATGTTCAATGTGAGTTTGTTTGATTTCATGCATGCATTATCTTCTAGCTCTTCTAGACATAATTGAGGTTTACAATTGGTTTTTATAGATCTCAAGTGTTAACATGTTCATATAGAAGTTTGAAATATGTATCTTCTTGCTTGAAAAGTGTTATGAAAGTGTTCTTAGTTGTTGTGACTAACAAACGTATGAATTACAATGTTGTGTTCTACTTCTATTCTTCAAACAGACCACATGCCTTATGTATACTTTAACATTTTTTAGACATGTCTACACTAATATTGTTTGTCATTGATGTCAAAACGTGCTTGATCTGAACTACATGTAGACTGAGTTGCTTCATTATGTTTTGATGGATTGGTTTCAAAGAGATTATTCATTCATTTGGTGATCTACAACCAAAGTGGTTGTTGATATTCATGTCAAAGTCATTATTGTTTACTCATTACATGTTCACATGGTGTTGGTGCAAAAGGTATTTATAGTTGTTACAAAATTTTGGCAGAGTTGTTTCATGACAAAGTCAAAGGTATTGAACAAGTACTCATTGCACATTCATCATTCACATTTTATTCTTGATGGCTAATACATTTTGATGTTGTGACTCTAAGGTATTCAGTGGATAGGTTTGTGGCATAAAGACATGATTGGTGTTTTTTAATGAGATCTTCATGCTTCTATAAGGATCTAAACCAGTGTCAAAAGCATAATATTCTACATCAAATGTATATGGTCAGAATGAAAGGTTATAGATAAATTAAATTTTTTGAAGCCCATTGAGTTTATTTGAAGTTGTTTTGTGTTCTTTCATTGCTTTCAAGTTTGTTCTTAAACCCTATATGAGGCTCATTATGAAAAGTTTATAATAGGTTTACTCCCATTTGGAAATGTTCATTATGCTTGAGTGTAATTAAATTTCCTTTTAATGGGTACCTGATTGAGTTTATGTGATTGTATTTTTGGGTTGTAAATAATAGGTTTACTATGTCCAATAATTTACTATTATGCTTTGATATATTTTTCACAAGCATTCATAGCCTGTTCAAAAGCACCTGTTTTAGGCTTTTAGCCATAGTAGAAAGGAACTCAACTGTTTGATTAAATTCTTTGGTAGACATGTAAGAAAAATGTGGTAGCATATACAAGGTAGTAAACTATTTCATAAAATGCTTCAAAGAAATCTGGTCTCATGGTGATAGAATGCCATGACAATCCATATAGAAGAAAGGAAACAATATGGATTTTCATGGCATTCCATCACCACGTGACCACATTTCTTTTAGTTATTTTATCAAACACTTCATTTCCTTGTCTATGTTGTTTCTCACTATTATGCTTTGATAGATTTTTTGCAAGCATGCATAGTGTTGGCCTCCTCTAATGGTTCAATAACTAAGCCCCTAAAGTTGTAACTTGGAGATTAGATATCTGCACTAAGTAGTTATCTTTCTCATCATGAAGGTTCATTTCACTTTCAACCCAAGGATGTGAACTTGAAATGGGTCAGCACTGTATGTGCACTAGGACTCAACTGTAGTCATCCTTAAACTAGAAAAGAAACAGTATTGAAAATAAAATGCTAGAAATAAATTAACATAAGCACCGAGCATGAATCAACAACTACACTGAGCATCAAAAACTAAAATGGAATGGATGATAGAAATATAAATCTCAACAAACAAATAGGAAGTTACTCTATCTACCTTGGTTGTAGGAACAGTCACAAAAAAAAGTTCCAATGGCTGCAGGAACATAAAATTGTTGAGGCCGAAACTAGTTACTGAATAGAAAATTAACTATTAAACTAAATGGATGAAATTCTCACCAAGTGGCCCCCCTTGAATGATTCTTCCTTAATCTAACTCAATTGCAACAAATAAAAATATCATTTTATTCATTGAAAACATGATTACATCATATCAACAATATAATTATATTACTTGAAACTAAAAATGCAAGTACAATCTCAGAAAATCCAACCTTATGAAAAGGGGCATTTGACCATTATTTATAGAGGGGAAAGCTTCTAACTAGTTCCTAACTAACTAGGTAGTCAACTACAACATAATAGGAGGATTCCATTTATTGAAAGCATGGAAAAAAGGGGAGGAGGTTATGCATGCACTGGATTTAGTCAAAGCAGACTTGCCCCAATGAAAATCTAGCACAAGAACACCTCCTATATTTCCTCAACTAATAGAAATGATCATTTAAAAACTAACTTACAACTACGAAATGAGCTGGGAGTTTCTCTCCATTGGAAGTTTTCCTCCATTGACCTCTTTAATGACCATCTTTTGACTTCCTTAGCAATCAACCAATTAGAATGAACTTCTACATTGCAGGATTCATTTATATCTACATCTTAATGTGAACCTACATAATAGCATTAGCATGCACAAAACAATTGCATATCCATAATTACCTTAAAGCAACATTCATTCAATCACATGTAAAATTAATATAGACAATTCACATAGTAGATTAATATTATCAAAATTCACAAGGATAAGTTCATGTCCAAGGTTCATAGATTTAGGGAAATAACATGGAGAGTGTCAATAACCAGGTGCTAAAATCTATAGTATCAACATCAAATATATGATAAATCCTATCAAAATTGAGCCATTATTTGGACTCATCATTCCCCTCCAACCTAATGATCTGTTGATCCTCTAGTAGAAGGAGCTCTATTCCTTTGCCTTGTCAAAGCTCTAAAGTCACAAATTGCTAACTGTCCCAAATCAATCTTTGCAGCATCTAAATTTGGTTCTCAATAGAACCCTTGCTTGTTTTCCAATCTACTCCACCTTGGCCTCTCTATATCTATATCATACTGATAGTATCTATAATCTGGTACTAGCCACAATAGAGTAGGTGGCTGGAATTCCAACGAAAGCCAATAGTGTTGCTTCATCCTTCCAAGCTATATGTACCTAGTGCTTCATTTACATGTGCTAGAATAATTTTGCAAGGAATGGGGTTCAGCCTACTTTAAGTGATTTGGAAAACTATTCCATCTCTATGATAGGTATCCCAATACTATTTTCCCTATGGTAGCAACTACCTACTCATATTCCCAGTATGCTTCATCCCTAGCAGACATGATCATGTTTTTGTATTCTAGATCATAGAGAATTCTATGCCATGTGTAGTAGATATACATAGGATTACTTGATTTAGCTCTTAGAGACAAGGGAGTATGGAGTTATATTTCTCTGTATATTTTAAATTGTTGTCCCCAACTGATTTTATTTTGGATCCATGACGTGAATGCCCTCAAATGGATATCCCTAATGTATAGCAATGGGTTCCAATCATGATAATTAGGAATAGCATAATTATGCAAGTACAATTCACACAACACATTTTTAACTTCAAGAGGAAATGATTGGTAGGCTTAGAAAAACTCATGTGGTGTTTGAATAGAGGGATTTAAACTAGAAATAACCCTTGACATCTTGAAAGAAAGATGAAGCTCCTTTAAACACAGTGCAGAAACCATTGGAGGAGTTTTGCATGCCATCATTTGTGGTACTAAAGCCATGATATTATCTATCCTATCCTTTAATGAACCAATCTTTGCATTATTTCCCTCAATTTATGCAATTTTATTTTTGACTTCTTTCTATAGCTTGAGTCTTTCCTTATTCCACTCTTCCTCTTTCCTTTGTATTTAATTCCATAAGTTCAGGGCTACAAATTCCCATGAGAAAGATGGAGGATTATGTTTCCCTACTAGGATATCCCCTCGCACTGGCTCATGTTGTTCAAATTGCTCTAATTGTAGTGGTTCTTGATGTTCATCTTGCTCTGGTTGTAGTGGTTCTTGATTTTCAACCCGCTCTACAATAGTAGAAAGCTCTGCTAATCCTATGTTTGCTTGTTCCTCAAAAATGTCTTCTACCTCAATATTTACCTGCCCCTTACAAGCTTTTTTCTCCTTCCTAGGTGTCCTTCTGAGTCTAAGGCTTCTATTTGGAGGCATATCAGTATCTAGCTTGGTTGGTTTTGATTTCTTTAGAGGGATTCTATTCTCCTCAATGGCTGCAGGATGACCAGTTTCATTAGTTTTCTATTTCCTAGGGCTAGGTTTTTTCTTTTTCTGATGTTTGCTTCTTGGCCTTCCCTTTTCTAATTTCTACCTCTCTCATTTGTTCTTCCTCTTTTTGAATGTAAGCCCTAGTATGAATTGGAGTTTTAGGGAGAACATTAACATTAGGGTCTGAGGATGAACTTTCTTCATCTAGGAATACTTTGATTTAGAGGAGCCAATTTCTACTACTAATTCAATTGTAGGAGGGTTTGTGTTAGAAGTTGAAGCTCTGGGAGTGGTTTTAGTAACCCTCTCACCTCTACTAACCCTATGAGCTTGGCACTGACCTCTAGGACTCACATTTTCCAATATGAACTAATCAATGCTCAAAAATTCTTCCCATGACATACTAGACACTTCTTTCAAAGTTTTTTCAACTAACAATTTTATCAAATAGTGATGGGAAATAGAATTTTCTGTACCATTTTGTGTTTCGGCTGCCATGATTACAAGGAGGTTGTACAACACATTGGGCATGTTCATCCTTCTGCCGTGTCTCATGTGGTTTAGGAGCTTAAAATGCACAAAATTAAGGCATGATTGGTGACCCTCATAGGTAATATATTTAATAATGTAGACAACAACTTGTTTCCATTTTTCTAGCAAAGAAGTTCTTCTTGTTCCTTGCTTATCTACAATGAGTGAAGCATCACTAGGCTTAGTGAATTTTGACCTAGCTAAGCTAGCATCCCTAGACATAGGGTAGGGCTCTCCTTCAACGGGAAGACCCATTACTTCAACAATTCTCTCCTCAGTGGCTATAGCTTCTAGCCCTTTCACCATTGCCTTACCATTAGAGAGTGTGTGCAAATTCTAGAGCAATGTCCTCATTCAAACTATCTAGTTTCAGAAAGTAGTCTAACCGTCCACAATTTCTGAATTCGGCCAGAGAGAGTGCATCCTATAGTATCACCTAATGAACTATAGGTTCATTTCTGATCAATTGACCTCCCATTGCTTCTACTTACAATATGGAAAATACCTTTGTAAAATTTTCTTTCTTGCAATCCTTCTAAAAAACCCAATTTCTTTGGCTTCCTGCAACTCTTTTTTAGTGCTAATCATGTGACTCTTCAATTTACCTTTTTGGTGACAATATGACTATGAATAAGATAGTAAAGAAAGCATAAATGAGGGATATCATCAAAGAGAACGGCGATGGTTCAATGTCATATCATACATGCAAACTATCATTTCAACTATATTATTTCAAATTAGCTCATTTTAAATTTGTTGTCATGTTGGTGCATAGATGACATGTATGACACATGGAAATATGGATTCACACTCACCCCCCAACACAAATTAGAGCATGTGTCCGCATAGGATCAGATGTAATTATGATGTCATAGGGAAGAGTACAACTATGTGCTATATGAAATATGAACATTAATATACAATAATTAAATAAATGCATTTAAGATAATTGAGATACATCAAGTTGTTGTGCTCGTACCTAAAAATTTGGAGTGTTTGCAAAAAATTGTGGAAGGAAGTATGGGTTACTTTAAAAGTATAGTTGAGCTTATTAAATTTAGTGATGATGGAGTGAAGTAATAGTGGAGTTATGGAAAAGAGATAAAGGATGGAGATGGATGGACAAATGAATTTATTGATGGAGAAATTGATTCCCACAAAAGTGGAAATCTTTATTATGATTGCACACATACATTGACTAGTCAAAAGGATGGACACTAGAGGTCTACTTCCTAAAACTACAGGAACTCTAGTGGTTGGGTGTTGGATAAATTTTTGCATGAATTCTTATTTGGAGGATGGTTTATGGTATAACCTGAGATGGTGACCGTTGACTAGGAGCTTGAATCTGACAAGGGACCAATGGTTGTGAGTTGAACAACATGGAGAAGACCTCTATGACCTCATATGGTCCCAACCACCCAGTTTGCAGTCTGCCTACATTATCTTGATACCTAGAATCATAAAGGAGTGCCTAGTCACCTGGCCGGAACTTCTTTTCCTTTATGTATTTGTCATGCCATTCGATTCTCTTATTTTGCACCATCTCAACATGATGAAGTTATGGATTTCTAATTTTCTCTAAGGAATTTAGATGCATGATCCCATCCTTATGTGCCTTAGATATGTCTATCCCAAGGTCTAGAGTTGTTCTAATATTTTTATGCTCAAACTCTATAGGCATCATGGATGTTTGTCCATACAATAATTCAAAAGGAGTAAAACTAGTGGTTGTCTTCCAAGTGCTTCTATAAGCCTAGAAAGCTTCTGGAAACCTATTTGCCCAATATTTCTTGTGAATAGCCACTATTTTGGTCAAAATAGCTTCGATTTCCCTATTTGTCACCTCATATTTTCCATTGGCTTGAGGGTGATAGGGGGTAGATTTCCTATGCCTTACATTGTATTCATTGACCAATGTTGTGACAAGAGTTGATATAAACTAAGCCCCTTGATCAGTAACTATCTCCCTAGGAACTTCATAACATGTGAAGATTTCTTCATAGAGGAATTATGTAACTATATTGTCTCTAGCATGTTTCATGGCCTTGACCTCAACCCACTTGGTCACACAGTCAGTTCAAACCAAGATGTAATATTTTCCATTTTATGGTGGACCAATTGGACCTACAAAATCAAGTCCCCATTTATCAAATGGTGTGATGACTATTTGAGGGTATAGAAGAATCTCATCAGATTTAGTTGGTCAGCCCATCCTCTGACATCTACCACACTTCCATGTGTAATTTCTTGCATCCTTATGAAGTGTGAGCCAATAATACCCTATATTAAGAATCTTCATTGTTGTCCTCTTAGCTACAAAGTGCCCTCCACAAGGTTCATTATGACATGCATGTAGTATATCATAGTTTTCATCCTCTCTTACACATCTTCTCATCACATGATTTGGTCCAGTGTAGAATAAACATTCTGTAATCCATGAGAAAGGAAAAGTTTTTTCAATAAGAACCATTCTCTCTTTTAGAGAGAAATGAGGGGGAACTCTCCCTATAACCAGATAATTGGCTATATTTGCATACCAAGGTGTGTGCAAACTGATGGAAAACAAATGTTCATCAAAGAAAGAGTCATCAATGAATTGAGTGTCCTCTGATGTAGTCAATTTGGAGAGAAATTCTAGTACAACATTTTCCTTACTTGGTTTGTCAACAATGGTGATATCAAATTCCTTCATTAACAATAGCTACCTTGCTAGCCTACCTAAAATGAAGGGATTATTCATAAGATATCTTATGGATGCATGGTTTGCATGGAAAAATATTTGATATCCTATTATATAATGCCTAAATTTGTTAAGAGCATAGATGACTACCAAACCTCTCCTTCTTTGTCAAGTTGTAGTTAAACTCATCTCCCAGGTTCTCTGCTGGACAAAGTAGATTCATTCTCAATTCTCCCTTTTTTAGTCCCAAGATACCCTATAGCATAATTAGATGCATCTATGTGAATATGAAAAGGGAGTTCCCAATTAGGCCTTTTGAGCATTGGGGCATGGGTTAAGGTTCTCTTTAAATCGAAATGCTTTATCACAATCCTATGTCCACTGGAACTCAACATCTTTGGTTAGAAGATTAGCAAAGTGGTGCTTCCATCTTAATGAAATCTTTTATGAAGCACCTATAGTATTTTGCATGTCCCGAAATTTCTAATATCTTTTTATTTGGTAGGAATAGGAAGATTGGTAATCACCTCAATCTTGACTAAGTCCACTTGAATTCCTTTCTAATAGATATAATGGCCTAGGGCTACTCCTTCCTACATCATCATAAATCATTTCTCATTTTTTAGGGATAGATTATGGTCCTCACATCTCTGAAGAATTTTCTTAGGGTTCTAATGCTTCGCAAAATCAACACCATAAGTAGTAAAATCATCCATGTAGATCTCCATACAATCATGTGAGATATCTGAGAATATACTAATAACTTTGAAAGGTTGCAGTGCACATAAACCAAATGGAAGTACTGAGTAGGCATAAGTCCCCCAAGGATAGGTAAAAATTGTCTTCTCTTGATCCTCAAGTGCAATCTATATCTGATTATAACCATTGAATCCATTAGGAAAGAAAAATACTACTTACCTACAAGTGAATCCAGTACTTGGTCTATGAAAGGAAGAGGAAAAAGATCCTTTCTTGGTGGCAGAGTTTATTTCTCTATAGTCAACACAAACTCTCCATTTACCTCCCTTTTAGGCATAATTACCAATGGGGAACCCATTGGTTGTCTGAGATAGGGTAGATAAATCCTACATCCAATAACTTTTGTAAGTTCCCCTTTTACAATCTCCCTCAATGTAGGTTGATTCTCCTTTGTGGTTGCCTTATTGTGTGCAATCATCTCTAATGTAGATCCTATGAGTACAAAGCTTGGGATCTAATCCTTTCATGTCATGGTAATCCCATGCAAATGCATGTTGATGCAACTTCAATAGGCTTGTTAGGGACAACCGCTGCTCTTGACTTAGCTTGTTGTTAATATTCAAATGTTTCCCCTCTGAAACTTGTACTTGTGTGGTCAACTCAATCATGGTTGTTTCACTGATGCTTGGAATTTTTAATTTATGTGGTAATAATGTATGAAGCATATCTATTACTATAGGAAATTTAGGTGTAGGAAGAGTAGGAAGAAGTGTCTGCAATGGACATGTAGAAGTAGATTCATGAGTGGATGATTCTTATTGAACTTCACAATGGTTTTGAATTATATGGGATAATATTTCATCTTCTTCCTAGAGTTGCATAGAAGGACTTCTGCCTATCATCATGATTTGTGCCATTGAATTGAATTCCTCAACCTCTTCTCCAACATGTGGCCATATGGGGTTGTCCATATCATGGGATGGTTGAGCAGGAGGATATAGGACAAGATTTTTAGTGCTTATCCTATTAGAAATAGTCATGTCCTCTGACCCACATACAATGTAACCATCTTTTCTAGCTAACCACGACCTACCTAGAATAATGGGATACCCTCCTAATGTAGCTTTAGGGGAAAGGATCATGAAATCTGCTGGGTACTCCCAAGAATCTAGAGTAATAAGGTATTCTACTATACCATCTAGTTTGATAGTGGAACTATCAACAAGTTGTAGGACAGTAGGAGTAGGTCTCATATTTGCAACATTCAGTTGCTGCAAGATGTCCTTAGTCATCACATTGATTGTTTCTCCCAAGTCTATTAGAGAATTCTTTACTTGGATTCCATTTATAATGACTCTTACCATAGGACTACCTAGGTTAGTGTATTTAGGAACAATAACTTTTCCAAGAATAATATCTACCAACTGTCCCACCACATGAATGGTAGTAGGGTTCTTTTTCCTCCTGAGATTTTTGAGGCATGCTTCCTTGATTGCTTTACTATATACGAGGACATCTTTTATGGCCTAGACCAAGGGTATTTTGACACATATGTGTTTCAACTGATCCATAATATCAAAGGTTTTTTCTTCCTTGTCTTCCTTTTGTTTAACAACTTTTAATCTTTGAGGAAATGGTGGGTCTTGGTCAGACTATAGAGTTGGTTGAGGATTCTTAGGCACACTTGATTGAGCAGGGATATTAGATATATTCTAATGCTCCTCTTCTTCCACAAGAAGCTTTGTTATGATAGGAGTGGAAGGAGATGAAAAAGTAGTTCTTGAATGCAGATGAATATCACTCACACTCATATCATAAGCAGGAAATTGATTAGGATCTACAAAGTAGACTGACTGATGATGTGGTTTCTTATTTGGGTTAGGTGTGGCTTGAGCTGGTAATTGAGTAGGTCTAGGTATGTTATAATTTTAGCTAGTAGGAGGAGGCATTATGGTAGGCTGCTGAGGCTGTGGAGATAGTTGCATGTAACCAGTTTCTTGGTTTGGCCATTGCTATCCTCCCATCCATTGGGATGTTTGCTACTAGTTTCCTAGAGGTTGCTACCAATTCCCTTGGAATTGCTGCAATTGGGGTGGAGAGTTTTGGTAATTGGACCAGGTATTTGGAGGGTTGTTCCAAGGTTGAGGTGGATAGTATCTAAAGTTGGATGTGTATGGGAGTTTCCATTTATTACCAAATGCATAGGAATTGAAATAAGGTCCACTAAAAGATAATGGATCTGGTGGCATACCTTGTCTTGAAGCCCATGGTCTTCTTTGCGCAATGTAGAAAACCTGATCATCATCAACCTGAACTAGCTTGAATTCTAGTGGAATATGCTTGCTATCAATGTTGGCTACCATTTTTCATCTACAGTCCTTCTTCTTTTGTCTGCAATGAGGACAATTTCTGCCAACATTTCTTTTGCCTCCTCTTGTTTCTTCTTTGCTTGAAGAGTATCTACCTGAGTAGCCATGTTTTTTATTATGTCCTACTTGAAGTCTGCCAACAAATGAGTGATTTCCATCCTTGAAACTTTGTTGGTGGAGGATTTACCCATAGAGGATTGGTAATCTCTTCCTTTCTTTAGAGCAACCCTGGAGTAATTTTGGCATATCTTCTTAATATCATCCTAGGGAACTTGGGTGATATCTCCTCCTCCTATCAGGTCCAGAGCATCAATGCAACTTTCATTGATCCCTCTAAGGAAGATAAACTTTTGAAACACTTCATTGAGTGCATGAAGTGGAGATTTTTGCAGGAAAAATAAGAACCTTGAAATATAGTCCTCCAAACTGTCATCTTCCTTTTGTTGCATCCTGAAGATATCATCTCCTCTCATATCACTTCCCCTATAGTATTCTTTATAATTCTCAAGAAACTTTGTTTTCAAATCATCTGAAGTCTCCACAATATTCCTACCTAAGCTCATAAACTATCTTAATGCAACTTCTTTCAAGGTGTTTGGAAAAAGTTTAAGCCTATGAGCATTAGTGGTATAGTCATAGCTTCTACAGAGGCTATCAAACTCAAACAAGAAAGTGTTAGGGTATTTTGTGATAAGCCCATGGAACTTAGGAAGAACTCAAGCAGGGATGTTCTTGATATTATCAAGTTCATTCTGGTGAGTGATAGGAAATGGAAAAGATGGTTGGTTAGGTCTATTTGGATTTTGATCAGCCATATCTACTTGATGGAGTGCCAAAGCAAATGGATTCTCAATCAAGTTTTGGGAAACTTGCTCTTCAGATGAAGTTTCAGAACTAGTCAAATTGGAAATGCATCAACAAAAGGATTTTCCTCCTCTTCTTCATCTCTTGGAAGATTTTGAAACTCAACTAGCTGGTTATTAGGATTAGGGTCATTAGGAATGAATATCACATGAGCATCTCTTCTTCTGCCCCTATGCATGCAGTATTAACTCAGTATCAGCCAACTCACACAAAGAATTAGTGACAAAATAGTAGATCATTACTTTTCTCAAATGAATGGTATTCTAGGAACAAACTTTAGAGATACTAAAGCAAGAAAGAAACTATAAATGACTCCAAAGAACTTCCTAGTTTCACACCATCCCCAGCAATGGTGCCAAAAATGTTGGCCTCCTCTAATGGTTAAATAACTAACCCCATA
The DNA here is from genome assembly GCA_007258455.2 of Sequoia sempervirens. Lineage (NCBI taxonomy): Eukaryota > Viridiplantae > Streptophyta > Pinopsida > Cupressales > Cupressaceae > Sequoia > Sequoia sempervirens. The sequence continues at coordinate 23,614 of VDFB02084211.1, read as the reverse complement.
AAGCTATAACTTGGAGATTATATATCTACACTAAGTAGTTATCTTGCTCATCATGAATTTTCATTTCATTGTCAACCCAAGGATGTGAACTTGAAATGGGTTAGCACTATATGTGCACTAGGAATCAACTGTAGGCATCCTTAAACTAGAAAAGAAACAATACTAAAAATAAAATGCTAGAAAGAAATTAACATAAACATTGAGCATGAATCAACAACTACACTGAGCATCAACAATTGAATTGGATTGGATGAAAAAAATAGAAATCTTAGCAAACAGTCACAAAATAGAGTTCCAATGGCTACAAGAACAAACAACTACTGAGGTCGAAACTAGTTACTAAACAAAAAAATAAATATTAAACTAAATGGATGGAATTATCACCAAGTGGGCCCCCTTGAATGAGTCTTCCTTAAGCTAACACAGATGCAACAAATCAAAATATAATTTTATTCATTGAAAACATGATTACATCATATCAACAATATAATTATATTACTTGAAACTAAAAATGCAAGTACAATCTTAGAACATCCAACCTTATGAATAGGGGAATCTAACCATTATTTATAGAGGGAAAAACTTCTAACTAATTCCTAAATAACTAGGAAGTCGAATCCAACATAATAGGAGGATGCCATTTATTGAAAGCATGGAAAAAGGGGGAGGAAGTTATGCATGCACCAAATTTAGTCAAAGCAAACTTCCCCCAATGAAGATCCAACAAAGCAACACCTCATATATTTGCTCAACTAATAGACATGATCATTTAAAAGGTAAGTTACAACTTCCACATGACTTGGTAGTTTCCCTCCATTAGAAGTTTCCCTTCATTAAGAGTTTCCCTCCATTAACCTCTTTAATGACCATCTTTTGACTTCCTTAACAACCAACCAATTGGCATCAACTTCTTCCACATTGCATGCTTCATTTATATTTGCATCTTAATGTGAACCTGCATAATAGCATTAGCATGCACAAAACAATTGCATGTCCATAATTATCTTAAAGTAACATTCATTCAACCACATGTAAAATTAATATAGAAAATTCACATAGTAGGTTAATATTATCAAAAGTCACAAGGATAAATTCATGTCCAAGGTTCATATATTTAGGGAAATAACATGGAGAGTGTCAATAACTAGATGCTACAGTCTATAGTATCAACAACAAATATATGATAAACCCTGTCAAAATTGAGCCATTATTTGGACTCATCACGTAGCTTATTCAAAAGAACCTATTTTAGGATTTTAGCCATAGCTGCAAGGTAGTGAACTATTTGATAGAATGCTTTGGTAGATAGATCTAGGAAAAATGTGCTAGCATAGTGAACTGTTTGATATAATGCCTCAAAGAAATGTGGTCTCATGGTGAAGGAATTCCATGACAATCCATATTGCAGGTTGCTGCAATATGGATTGTCATGTAATTCCTTCACCATGGGACCACATTTCTTTGAAGCATTATATTAGATAGTTCACTAAGCTACCACATTTTTCATAGATTTCTACCAAAGCATTCTATCAAACAGTTCATTGCCTTGCTGCTATGGCTAAAATCCTAAATCAAATTCTTTTGAACAAGCTACACATGCTTGCAAAAAATCTATCAAAGCATAATAGTAAATATGGATTGTCATGGCTTCCAACACCATGGCTAAATAGTAAATATGGATTGTTGAAAAAATGTATCAAAGCATAATTGTAAATATGGATTGTCATTGCATTCTAGCACCATGATCTTGGAATGCCATGAAAAGCAATAGAAAAGCAATAGCATCAATTCATTACCTAGTCTATGGCTTGTCATGTCATTCCAATCACCATGGTGTTGCAATGCCATGACAATCCATATTTACTATTATGCATTGATAGTAAAGACCCGATGTTTTCCAACAAGCATATACATGCACAATATGATTGCAAGTTGGAAAACATAGTGTGAGGTGAGTATATGTCTACCAAAACAGAGTGGCAGCCCATAGATAAGCAATCATACATAGAAATAGCTCATTTCCTAGTCTACAACTTGTCATGGCATTCCAATGACCATGGTGTTGCAATGCCATGGAAATCCATATTTACTATTATGCTTTGATAGTAAACAACCGATGTTTTCCAACAAGCATATACATGCACAATATGATTGCAAGTTGGAAAACATAGTGTGAGGTGAGTATATGTCTATCAAATCACAATGGAAGTCCATAGATAAGCACTCATACATAGAACTGGTTCATTGTCTAGTCTATGACTTTTCATGGCATTCCAATCACCATGGTGTTTTAATTCCATGACAATCCATATTTACTATTATGCTTTGATAGTAAACACTAGATTTTTTCCAACAAGCATATGCATGCACAATACAATTGCAAATTGGAAAAAATAGTGTGAGGTGAGTATATGTCTTCCAAAACACAGTGGAAACCCATAGATAAGCAATCATACACAGAAACAGTTAATTTCCTAGTCTACCTCTTGTCATGGCATCCCATTCACCATGGTGTTGCAATGCCATGACAATCCATATTTACTATTATGCTTTGATAGTAAACACACGATGGTTTCCAACAAGCATATACATGCACAATACAATTTCAAGTTGGAAAACACAGTGTTAGGTAAGTACATGTTTTCCAAAATAGAGTGGCAACAGGCATAGATAAGAAATCATACACATAAATAGTTCATTTTCTTGTCTATGGCTTGTTATGGCATTCCAATCACCATGGTGTTGCAATGCCATGACAATCCATATTTACTATTATGCTTTGATAGTACAAACTCGATGTTTTCCAACAAACATATACATGCACAATATGATTGCAAGTTGGAAAACATAGTGTGAGGTGAGTATATGTTTTCCAAACATAGTGGTAACCCATAGATAAGCAATCATACACAAAAAAAGCTCATTGCCTTGTCTACGTAAATTGACCTTTATATAGTATTGTCCAGCTTATGTTGAAGAATATGCAATCATCCAATTAGGTTGACTAAGATCTATTCATGGCATCTATGATTGTCCTAATGCAATGCAGATCCATCATAAGTTCAAAAAGTTACAGTGTACAAAGTAGCAAATTTGACCTCCTAGGACTTGAAATAATAACCTTATGATACTAGTCACAAAAAGAAATACATTAACTTTGTGCTATGACTTAGGTTGGAGATGCCATACACTAAGCCTCCATGATTCTTGTTTGGAATTGCAAGTTGGCTTTGACTGAACCTGGTTGGATAATTCTTCATTGTATTGAGGGATGTTTGAACAAATCCAATTATCAATGCTTCAAGGACATACATCATACTATCAACCATGTGGTTGATCAATTGGATATCAAAGTCAATACTAGAACCTACGCAACTAAATTCTTCGATTGGTTACTTTTCAATTCAGACTGTTTCAATTAATAGTTTTCTCTTGCTTCAGTTCCAATAGGTATGTGATAGATTTATTGTTGTTTCTATTTTCATTTTTCCCTTCTTTGGAGGGCTAATATGTATCTTAATTAGATGGCTGTTATGTAGTTGTACTAGTTATGCCTATTATTTTCTCATAGCCATGGTTCTCTATATTTTTTCTCAATAGCTTTAATTCAATAAAAAAAGAAAAAATAGTGCTATGCAATTGTTCGAGTAGACAACTTTCACCAAAAAAAATTATGTAACTTTAGAATCAAACATACAAAATTAAAAAACATAGTAACATGTATTATGAAAATTCTATAACATAAATTCATTAAGTCAGTACTACAGTAGCCCAAACCTGATATCTAGTTGACCTTCCATCAGAGAAATTCCTAAGAAGTTATGTCCTCAATCATAACCACAATTATACTCTACATCACTATTGTACCATCCATATCACAAGAAACTCATTTCTATGAAAAAAGATAAAACAAGGTTATCATATATTACAAAGACAAATGGAACTTATATTTCATGGATTTCTTCTGTCAGGCTGTGGAAAGCTACTTTTGCTAGCATGTAAAACAGGGTCATAATTGGGAATCAGTAGCATGTAGTAGTATTAAATAGTCAATATTTATTCTAGTGTATACCCTCGTGCATGGACATATTATATATGTGTATTAAGTTGAAGATTATAAATACTTCTAGATTATCCTATTTTGAGCTTATCATGCCTTTAAATTCAAGCTCCATATCGATACAACAAAGCAAGCATATTATAAGCTCTGATGTCTAACTTGCATATTTGTATTCTAGGTTTAAAAATTTATTCTGGTAGTTGAAATAGGAAATATGCAACAAATGGTGTGTTGTTTGGAAAAGAGAGGGAAGAGAATTATTTAAATTAGTTTATAAATGCACCTAAGAGTAGTTCATGCGATCATTTTGCATGCATGGCATAGAGAAGAAATAACAATAACAAGAAAAAACAATTTAAACTAACCCCATAAAGTGGCATATTTATTTGAAAAGACTAATCATTTCATTCTAATGCAAGAAATGAATCAGAATACTAAAGACAATCTTTAAATCTTACCTAGGAGGATATGGGTTGCTTCCCAATCCTCATCCCATAAAGTTGTAGAGTTATCACCAAAAACTAATAGTAATACTATTCTTTTCATTCTAATGCAAGCAATAAAACAAACAATGAAAATGGTCTTTCAATCTTACCTAATCACTATGGGTTACCTCAAGCAGTTTGCAACCCCCAAAAAATAATAAAAATTTAATAGAACAAAAAGATTGAAGCACACAATAGAGAATACACTTCTAACAATAATTATGGTATGATGCATTGAATCTTACACAACACAATGTGCAATGGATTCTCGTTAGGTTTAATGAAACCATAGACCATAAAATATCTACAACACTCTAAAGTAAATGGTAAAATACATATAAGATAATGGATATTATGATTTCAAGTTGGAAAACATAGTGTGAGGTGAGTATATGTCTACCAAAACACAATGGAATGTTATAGATAAGAAATTATACATAGAAACAATTCATTGCCTTGTCTATGGCTTGTCATGTCATTCCAATCACCATCATGTTGGAATGACATGCAAATCTAGATATACTATTATGCTTTGATAGTAAACACACAATGTTTTCCAACAACCATTGTAGACACCTAAAAATGACCTAGGCCTACAAGCTTCATTTTTACCACTTTTGTCCTAGCATAATTAAGACATTTAATTATGTCCTTGGTCCACATTCGACTATTAATTAAATAATTTATAATTGTTTAATTAATTCATGTCTTTGTATTCTTCATGATTATTAAATAAATAAATTTTATTTATTTATTAAATCGTCATTAATTGTCTAAGTCTTCCCTTAATTAAATAAATTTCTTAATTTATTTAATTTCCCTTCATATATATTTCTTGATTATTAAATAAATAAATTTTATTTATTTATTTAATATGTCACTAACTGTCATAATTAATTAATCTTATCTGCTAAATTAAATAATTATCTTTAATTATTTAATTGTCACAATTAACATTTCTCTCATTTTAAATAAATGAAATTATTTAAAATGTCATCACAATCTTAACTGATAGTCCATTTTGGTAAATAATCTAAAAGATTATTTATTGTCTCACAAAATCATTATTTTGAATTAATTTAATTCAAAATAGTAACTAATCTTCCAAAATCAAGTAATCAAGTAGATTCTTGATTTTCCAAATCTGATCTTCAGTCCAACTCTTATCTTCTTGATTTTTCGAATCTCACAAATCAGGCAGTCATTATCTTCTTGATTTTTGAAAATCTTTATTTTCTAAATTGATTATCTCATTTATTCTCCACCGCCGATTTGATATTCTTAGATGAAATCTTGACCACTCACTTAAGGATTTTTCCCTAACCCTAATTGAGACTTGCCATTTTGAATATTAACCATTGATTCTAGGGCATTTTCTCAATCTCTCATCTCTTTCGTCTGTTCAAAATGGCATTTTCTATAAAATGTCATTTTCCTCTCATTTTTTGGCATTAGGCAATATTTTAGACATAGGAATTTCAATTGTATTATCATAGTCATAGGCATTTATGCATTTATCAAATCGTTCAAAGCTTGGTGTAGGACTTAGACATTTATATGTAGATTGCTCACATGTTCAATCTGAGGGCAACATGTCAACCAACAAGATAGAAAGTGTTACGAAAGTGAATCATGGAAGACTTGACGGTTTACAGGTATAATCGTTCTTTGTTTTAACTTTCATTGTGTTTTGTAATTGCTTTGGGTTTATTTTATATGCTTTATTGATGAATCTAATCCAAAAATTTACCCCTAGTTACAACCATATACATGCATAGAGTGATTCCAAGCTAGAAAACATAGTGTGAGGTGAGTATTTATCTTCCAAAACACAATGGCATGCCATAGACAAGAAATCATACATAGAAATAGTTCATTGCCTTTTCTATGGCTTGTCATGTCATTTCAATCACCATGGTGTTGGAATGCCATGACAATCCAGATCTACCATTATGCTTTGATAGTAAATACACAATGTTTTCTAACAACCATATACATGCATAGTGTGATTGCAAGTTGGAAAACATAGTGCAAGGTGAGTATATGTCTGCCAAAACACAATGGCATGCCATATATAAGCAATCATACATAGAAAGAATTCATTTCCTTGTCTATGGCTTGTCATGTCATTCCAATCACCATGGTATTGGAATTCCATGACAATATGAATATACTATTATGCTTTGATAGTAAACACATAATGTTTTCCAACAACCATATACATGCGTTCTATAATTACAAGTTTGAAAACAAAGTGTGATGTGACTATATGTCTGCCAAAACATAATGACAAGCCATAGATAAACAATCATACTTACAAAAAGTTCATTACCTTGTCTATGGCTTGTCGCTACATTCCAATCACCATAAAACTACATTTCTTTGAGGCAATTTTCAAACTGTTCACTACCTTGTCTCTATTGTTGCTTATTATTCTGATTACTAATATGCTTTCATAGACAAGGCAGTGAACTATTTGAAAAAATTCCTCAAAAAAATGTGGTCTCTTGGAATGCCATGAGAAACAAATGCAATTTGTAGCTGCAATTATCACTATAGTATGAATGAATTACCATCTTTGACAATAGTATTTGGTTGCATTGGTCGAGTTCCCTATAGTTGTGGGTATAGTTTCACAATATATTTTTGATACCTCTACTGAAGATGAACATATATATCTACAAGAAAAACTACATTGCTTGTTAAATAAGGTGTTTCCCATTTTCTAAAAAAAATTTGTTAGGGGGTCTCCATCTACAAATATCACTCTAATTATCATTATATATCTACAATTATCACTCTAACTATCTGCAATTATTTTGTAAAAATAGTGCGAGATGATAATGTCTGCCAAAACATGTGGCAAACCATAGATAACCAATAACACATAGTAACAGTTTATTTCATTGTCTATGGATTGGCATGGCATTCCATTCGCCATGAAACCACATTTCTTTCAACCATTTTCTAAATAGTTCATTGCCTTGTCTCTGTTGTTGCTTACTATCATGCTATGGACACTAAAAAAGTATCCCTTTTTCCTTGCTTGATTTGGGAATAATTGATGATAAATTGGACCTAATTTTTCCTTGATTTAGTGTTGAGAGGTGCTTTTCACATCCACATAAGGTCTTGGGCCCTAGAAAAATGAATGAAATGCATATCTTGTAAAGGTGTTGTAAAGAATTGTAAATGACTTTCATACTTTTCTTGACTTTTATTAAGCATTTAAGTCTTATGGTCCTTTCCCCCCCGACTTTTGAATTAAATATTATTTATAATTCAAAATTTAGCTTTAACCTCTTCTTCTATAATTAAATAATTATTCCAATTATTTAATTATTCATTAGCCTTTTCTCTCTATAATTAAATAAATTTTATATCTCCCCAATTAAATAATTATTTTAATTATTTAATTATCCCTTTCCTCTCCATTAAATATTTGGCTTCAATTATTTAATGTTTAACACTCCACCTTTCCTCTATAATTAAATAATTATTTTTAATTATTTAATTATTTGTTCCCACCTTTCTTTTTAAATAAATAAAATCAATGTTTTATGTATTTATCCTACGTTAGCTACCTAAAATAAATAATTTTTATTATTTATTTTTTTCCAACAACCTCTTTTTCTATGCCAATCTTATCTTCCACCTCAATTCTTTATCTATCCATGTCTTTCTTCTCTTAATAAACCTCCACCCTTGATTAAGTTATTTTATAATTTAATCTTGGACCTTGATTATGATCCTTATTCTTAACTCTTTTCTATAAAAGGAGACCTTTATCCCTAATTCATTAACCTAACAATTCATTCATAATTCAATCACCACTCATCATATTGTCAAATCAAGCATTCAAGATAGCATTCAAGCTCACTTCTAAGTCATTCAAGAGCAATAATATTCATCTATTGTTGCAAAAATTCAAGATCCTTCATCATGGAAAGTTTCTAATTGCATTATTTAATATTTCATGTTTCATTATCTTATTCCATCATTTTGGTTTAATTACTCAAATGGCATTCGACCAAGGCAAACCCCCAATTCCTAACAATCAACATTTTCTCTCTTCCTTTATGTGATTACAGATTTAGGTGCTTGGATGGATTGGACATGATTAAAGAATAGGTTTCAAACTTGTTGAAGTCATCTCCCTTTTTACAAGGTCAAAACCTACATAAAAAGTCACCAACAGTGCTAAAAATCAAGATTTTGGATTTGGACACCTAGAGGTATAGATTAAGCAGATCGGGAGCTTTAGATTCCATTTTTGAGTTTTTAGAAGAGACAAAGTGGACTAATTCACCCAGAGTGGTAAATAAGTACCACTATACATGTTTTCCAGAGATTTTTGTAGATTTAGATACCCATTTGGCTAAAATAGGCCTCGATGCAATTTTTCAAAACTGGGACTGATTCGCCCAAAATGGCAAATGAGTTGGACCACCAGGCCTAAAAATCAACATCTTCAAAATTTAAGTCATTTCAAGTCTTCAGCAATTTCCTAGGTGCACACATTCAGTTTCATAGCCTTTTTTTTATGTTTTACTTGCATTTATACTCATCTTTCTAGGTCTTTTTACATACTACACTATGTTTTCAAACATCTTGCATTTCTTTAGTTTTCATTCAATAATCGATCTATTTTATCATTCTTCTACATTTAGGACATTACATTAGATACATTTCATTCATATTTACATTAATCTTAAGTGTAGAAATTTCCCATTTTGGCCCATCTTTCTCCTTTTAGGTGAAAAACCCTAGAAGTGCAAGAAAGCATTAGGGTGCAAAAATATTTGTCCACACATGCTTTCATAGACAAGGTAGTGAACTATTTCAAAAAATACCTCAAACAAATGTGCTCTCATGGAATTCCATGACAAAAGAATATAATTGGCAGCCGCAATTATCACTCTAGAATGAAGAAATTAATATATTTCAGAATAGTACTTGGTTGTGCAGGTGGATTTCCCTATAGTTGTGGGTATAGTTATTACCTATGAAATGTGAACTAACTACATAACTGCTTTTAGGTTGACTATGTAAACAAACTATATTGTAATTTACATTTTGTCATCTACCTATGAGCATCTACTTATTAGCTATGCAATGTAAAGTAATGATTTTGGTTTGAAAGATGTGCAATGTAATGAAATGAAAAAAAATTGGGTGTTTATAAATCTGTAACCTCCATCACAACATACGCAAACCCTCATGGTTTTTAAATATCTTAATTATTGCTATATTTTGAATTATCCTCTTAATATCACAATCACAAATCATATAGTCTCTGCTAATTATTAGAGGTATAACAATAAACACAAAAGAACATTCTATTGCTAATATCCAAGTATAAGATGACAATTGTTCTATCGGTGCTCTTATACAACAGTTAGTTTCATGGTTATAAATCAATTTTACTCAATAAAAATAGAATAATTATTTGCTAATTTTTAATAGAGATGAAATATGACTATCCAAGAAACTAGCATATCTTACACATTTTCCACAACTTAGGATGTTTTACGTGGCTGTAAATTTTTGTGTCAAAAGGATTGTTTGTGAAATTTGTGACATCTGAAGTTAAAAGTGAATTTAGGAATTTACGATTCTTCAATCTTTTGCTTTAGTGTGAAATACGATTTTCTCCAGATCTCTTGAGTGTCTTTGAAATAGTTGAAAATGAGGTCTATCGCCAAATATTAGAATGAAGGATGAAAATGAGGTTTCTGACTAATCTGGATGTTGTAGAAAAGTAGTATTCTAATATTGTGTTGGTACATGTAGATTCCCATGAATGCATATGTAATATTGTAATGTAACTAGTAAAACATAACTAAAAATTTATCCCGTGGGATGTAGAAATAGAAATATCTTGTACAAGATGCTGGCAATAAAGACTTTGAAAACAAGATAAACTAAGCATTGTAAATGTGTGTATTCTACAATGCATTTCGCATCCACAGGACAATTTTATTCCACGTTTTTATTTGTAATATGTCTATCAGATGAAATGTATCATCACAAATAATTACCTTCTTTATTGAGTGCAAGTTATTTTGGTTTTTGTTTGCTTTCCTAAATAAACACTTTCTTAAATTCATTTTTTAACTGTTCATTAATCAGAAGTCTTTCAAAAACAAATTAATATCAATCAATCAATCGTGATTGAAATTTAGGTATGTGAAAATAAATCAATACTTTTAATTACAAAAATTAAAATTAATAAGAGTGAAGAGAGCTTATCGATTAAATTACAATTGATAAATAACCATTTCAAAAATTCATAGGAAATGAATGTAAGAATAAAAAGATATATCACTTAAATCATAAAAGATAAATAACAACTTAAAAAATACATAGTAAAACGTGTAATGCCCCTTCTTGTTACCTAAAGAATGATGCATTTTCTACGAAAGTGTAATAAATTTTTTTTTTTAAAGTATAAAGACTTACTTAACTAATCGCAAACATTCCCTAAGTAACGCAACGACACACTAATTGAAATTCCCATAGATGACTTTAGTATTTAGCATTGCATATATATTAATTTTCATAAACTTAAAAGTATACATTCAATAACATTTAATTCACATCATTGAAAGGATAAAATACATAAAGGATTCTTTCATACATTGCATTTGAAATAACATTACAATACTCATTTTCCATAATGAGGTAGATCAAATAAATGTTTACAATTACATATTACAGATGTTCACCTCATTAACAATTGAGGAGAGATACAAATATACAATTTCCAATGATGCATATAAGGAAGTACATATATCCAAATACGAGCTCTCCTTCCAAGAAGCACTCTTTGCCATGAACATGAACTGGGGACCCAACGGAGTAAGGGCATTCCACCCAACCATGTGGTACCCGTAGGTCCACCCCCATGCTAGGAGATAGTAATAAGGTTCCCTAGACATAACCTACAAACCCTAGACACAAGTAAAAACCATAGAAAATCTATACAAATACACACTTAACTTATTGGTTACATTGCTTCCAAATTAAGATAATTGATTATGCTAAGTTCACAAGGTTACTGTTATTTAGGTGGAATGTCATCACAACGTTGCATAGGTTACCCTGGTGTTTCTTCCTAGGTTCCGGCCCCCAACTTGGGTTACCCTGGTAACCTCTTACGAAACCCAGCCCCACATGAAAACTATTTGGAATGAATATCTTTTAAAATAACAAGATATCGATTTGCCATTCCAGGCCTTCTCGACTTATTCTCAAGACTGAACTAGCCCTTGAGTCTATAAGCGAGGCTTTTTAATCTAGTTAAATTTTTTTAACTATCTAATGTGTTGATTTAGTTTTCATTGACTTAATAACTCTACATGAGTTACCCTGGCACCACTTTGTGTGCCAGCCCTCACAAAGAGCCATTCCCCTAAAAATAACACAAGGCGTCTAAGTTTACTAACTAAGGTATATAGAGTGCACAAAATACATTTCGTACCAAACATCCAATATCAGACATCACAACCTGTTCATAGAATCCAGGTGTCTAAAAAAAAACATACAAAGCCAAGTGCACTATCTTAGTTTGTTCAAAAACATGAACCCATTGTAAAATTTAACTCCCTTAAAGAGACTACATCTGGAAGACTTGAAACCACATAAAATCCCCATTTGCCCAATAAGAAATTAAAGTAACTTAAAGCAAATTCAAACACGATAGGAATCTATTATTAGGATTTACTAGATCCACTCAAATCCATTTCTTATAACATGAAAATCAAACAACATGATTATAGATCTTTTCTTAAATAATGAAAGACATTGTTATGTAATTAAGCTAATTTTGATATTCTCAATCTCTCAAAAAAATAGATACCAAATTTTCTTTTTCAACCTTAATCTCATGCATTCAAGCATCTAATACATAATACCTTATTTAAATACTAAAGCATTTTCCTAAAACTAAATATATATATATATATATCCATATATATATATATACATATATATATATATATAATTTTAAAATATAATTTAAATTTAATATTTTGAAATCCGCAACTTCTAAAATCTGTATAAAGTAAATTCTTATAAAACAAATATAAAAGTTTCCACAACCAACCATATGGCCGCGGCTGTTTACACAGCCGGCCCTAATGACTGCGGCTGTGTTGGCAGCCTAAGCGCTACCTGTGTGGGTAGTGTCGGTTGCCTCCACAACTGCCGCCCTTCATGGGAGGCTGTGGGGGTAGCCCCTGTGACCCCTTTACTCATAATTTTATTAAAATAAAATAAAAATGAAACTACATTTTCTAGAAAAAAAATTCCATTTTCTAAAACTTCAAACCCCTATTTCGCCTGTATGGTGATTTCAAATTTTATTTGCAATGAATATAAAATTTTCACAATACAATTTATATATAAATATAAATATATATATATATATATATATATTTTCAAATATATATATATATATATATATATATATATGTATATATAAATATAAATATATATATATATTTTCAAATATATATATATATATATATATATATATATGTATATATAAATATAAATACATTCACAATTAAAAGATAGATAAAATATTGAAATTAGGGAATTACTTTCAACAGGGTTTTAATTAGGAAATTGAGAAATTTAGCAGTATACACAATTTTTCCCTCAACAAGTTCTAATTCAATCATAGAGGGTTTCAATTTCATTTTCCAAATAAAATATTTGCTTCACAATTTAATTACTCAAAATATTTTCTACAAGAAACTTTTAACAGAGATTGTAATAGAGGTTTCCAATTCCTCAACTTTATCTACAAAATTTTCTACAAAATAATTTTCCGAGAAGAATAGAGGTTTCATTGACAAACAATTTTCTTAGGAAATCATGCATTTAACAAATTTAAACAAAACTTCACAATAATAATTCTTTTCATAGAAAATATTTTCAAAAAGAAATTAAAACAAAATAAATAAACAGAGAAAAAAGAACTTGAAGATTTTGTCTGTTGATGAGATGCTCTACCTATTGCGTGCAACTTCCAAAGCTCTTTACAAACCCCCACTTTCCAGAAAAATGCAAAAACTGAACATAAATCTATCCGAGAATCTCTTCCAGAAATTTTAAGCAAATCACAAAGGAAATCACAAATTTACACAAATCAATTTTTTTTTTTTTTTTTAAGCAGAACCCTATTCTTTTCATTTCCCGTGAAGTGATTTCCTGTTTTCCCCAAATCACAACATCTTCCTCCGAGAGAATCTCAACAAGAAAAATAAATTAATTTAACTAACACACTGGCAAGAAGAAAATATCTTCTAACAAACTCACGACAAATCTTTTCTTTTCTTCCTTAATGAATTGTATTCAAAATTCAATTCCTTTTATTTATTTATTTTTTATTTAAAATTTCTTTCCCAAAAAACGTTTAAAGAATATCAAATCTATTCTCACAAATAAAAGAAACTTTTAATTAATTAATAATTAATTTAATAAAATAACTTAATCACAATGATTAAATTATTTAACCAAATAAACTAATTTAATTAATTAAATAGAGTATAAAACTTTTATCTAAATTATCCAAAATTAATTTGAATAAACATTAAATTAAATAGATCATTAATCTAACATTAAATTAATAAAATTTTCCTTTCATAATAAATAATCCAATCAAACACAAACGAGGCAACGAAAGACACCAGATTTAAATTGACAACATATTGTGACTGGGTTTAAGACTAGTCTAGGAAAAATCTTGTTACTACCTCGCAATCAACATTTCCATTGAGTCTTGGCACGCTCAGACCTGAGAAACTAGGTGGAGTCGGTGTCATGTGTACCGCAATCAGAGCAAATAACATAAGCATATATATAATCCATCTTTCAAAACACACACCGTGAGGAGAAAATCATGGAAATCACAGGGCACTTGTGAGCGAGTGATGCAACTCTGTTCTCCACACCAATACAATATCACATCATACTGACAAAATAAATAACAATTAATCTACCATAAGCATATATATATCAATAACATCAGAAGTAAACATTTATACTAGCATAAAGCATGACATAAATAATTATCACCATACAATGTATCATCATATCACAAAATAAATCCACTATCACTCTAAAGTCAGTGATCAATACACCAAAACAAAGTACCAAGGTCCATCAAGGTGAAAAACATGCTAACAAAAACATAAATCCAAAATGAGGTGTGTGTACTACATCCCTGCCAGGGATCAGTTTCTTCTGTCAGAAGCCTCGCGAACAGATAGGTGGGATAAAAGCTCCTCATGTGTGTCGATCCTCCAAGTAGTGCGATGCCATGGTCCCATTGACTTCAACACCCCATCAATGTCTCAATTTCCGAACGAAAGATCACAAATACTATAGAATGGCCATGGGCTCCAAAGCCAGCGGCCCGTCCTCTACCTATAACGCATTCCAATCAAGTACATGAGATATGTCAGGATGATATGGTCTAAGAACTGATACATGAAAACATCATGAATACAAGACAAACTGGGTGGTAAGGCGAGTCGATACGCCACGGGACCAATTCTCTAGGATCTCAAATGTAACTAACAAACGAGGGCGCAAGCTTAGAGCCTTTTCCATAATGGATTGGACTCTTTCACGGTCACACTTGAAGAAACACTCTATCACCAACTGCAAACTGTCAGTCTATTCTATGTGCATCGGCATACTTCTTTTGCCTATAATGTGTTGCTATCAAATGTTCTCTAATACGGTCAACCCGCTCCATATCACTTAAAAATCTCAGTCCAAAAACACTTCCTATCCCTCAAGCTCCATCCTTAACCAATGGAGTTCAACAAGGACATCCCAGATAATGCCTAGTGGCATACCCATGGAACTCTTTGATATCCGTTGTTGTAAACGAATTCTACTAAGTATAGATAATCCTCCCAACATGATTGTTGGTCCATTACATACATCCTAAGCATATCCTTTAATATTTGATTAACTCTTTCCATTTGACCATCGGTTTGAGGATGATACGCTGAACTAAAGTTCAACTGTGTACCTAAAGCATGTTGTAATGAAGTCCAAAGGGCTGAAGTAAATATAGGATCTACATAATCCTGCCAAGGATTGAAAATTTAACCATGTCCCTATGAATATCCTAGCCATGGAAGAAGCATTGTAAGATGATTCGTGACTGGCAAAAAAAATGTGCTGTCTTAGTCAATCTATCATCAACAGCTACTCTCATAATGGCATCATGTCGACGGGATGATGTAGGTAATCCAACCATGAAATCAATCGATATAATATCCCATTTCCATCCGTGGAACTGGGAGGGTCTCATGAGATGTTGATGTCAGCCTTTGACACTGCACTCAAGACATCTCAATACAAAATCAGCGATATAACGTTTCATGCCAGGCCAAAAATACAACTGTCGAAGATCCGCATGCATCTTCTTAACACCAAGATGAGCTGAGTAAGGTGCTCAATGTGCCTCAGTCAAAATCAATGTGCAAAGACCTTTTGAATATGGTACATAGATACGATCTAAATTTCCATAATAAAGCATCCGGGTTCAAGGGTACCTTGTAAATCAATTTCTAAAGGTCTACATTAGATTCAATTCTAACTTCACCTCGATACAATTCATCAAGAGAGTAAGCACAAATTTGGCTCCTCACATCAACTCCAAGAGTAATAGCAGAAATCTCATGTCGTCGGCGACTAAGAGCGTCAGCTACTACATTCTCTTTTCCCTAAACATATTTCACATCAAAATCATATTCACATAAGAACTCCATCCACTGCCTCCTATCTTAGAGCATTCATGTTAGGCTACGAATATATATTGTAGACTACTTGATCAAGATGAAGTTCTCAAAACGACCTGTAATAAGAAATGCCTCCATCTAACTAATGAATGCACAATCATGCATAAGCTCTGGGAATCATCATGGGTGTGGGATAATTTAGTTCATGATCCTTGAGTTTGTGAGAGACTCATAAGCTTACCACACACCTTATCATCTTTGCATCAAGATCAAGCCCCAAACCTCCAAGGATGCATCAGTGTACATAAAATCCTTAGTAGGATCAGCAGAATAATATAGGGCACATTAGCTTCTTTCTTTAAGTGTCTCAATTGACACCGCCTCATTCAAAAAAATTTCTTCCCTTTCCTTTGAAGAGAAGTTATGGGGTGCCCAATCCTAGAAAACCCCTGAACAAACCGTCTATAATATCCAGCTAGACCCATAAAACTACAAACTTCACCTATGTTAGTAGGCATGGGCCAATGAACAATAGCTTGAATCTTTGAAGGATCCACAGCAATACCCTTTCTAGATATAACATGACCAAGGTATTTCACCTCAGTCTGAAAGAAGTCACACTTCTTCAGGTTTGCATATAATTGATTTTCCCTTAAGCACTACAATACCTGTCTCAGATGCTCTTCATGTTCCTTCATATTTCTCGAATAGATCAAAATATCATTAAGAAACACAAGGACAAAATGATCAAGGTATGTACAAAAAGTACCATTCATCAAACTCATGAATACGGATGGTGCATTTGTTAACCCAAATGGTACTACTGTGAATTCGTAGTGACCATATCAAGTTCGGAAAGCATTTTTATGAATGTCTACTTCTGCAATACGCAATTGATGGTAACCTAATTTTAGATCAATTTTAGAGAACACATTAGCTCCCTTGATCTGATCGAAAAGATCATCAATTCTAGGAAAAGGATATTGATTCTTTATCGTTACTTTGTTCAATTGACGGTAGTCAATACACAACCTAAGTGATATGTCCTTCTTCTTTACAAAGATGACTGGTGCTCCCCAAGGAGAAACACTTGGACGAATAAAACCCTTATCTAAAATTTCCTCCAACTGGATATGAAGCTCCTCTAATTCCTAAGTAGTCATTCTATATGGAGCTCGAGATATAGGCTTAGCTCCAGGAACTAGTTCAACTCTAAAATCAATATCTTGTTTCGGTGGCATCCCAGGTATATCATCAGGGAATACATTAGCAAATTCCCTAAGGATAGGATGGTCATCAAGAGATATCTCTCGACTCTCTCCATCCTCCAAATCACTTATTGTTGCTGCAAACAGTTGACAACCTTGATGAAGAAATCTCTTCAATTGCATAGCAGAAATCATCCGCAGAGAGATAGGTCTTTGAACACCTATGATTTCCACTTTTGCATCTAAATCATTAATGCAACTAACTATCTTAAGTAAATAGTCAATCATAGCATGTTGAGATTCTAACCAATCCATACCTAAAACTATGTCATACGATCCTAGAGGTGTAACATGAAGATCCACTAAGGTAGATAACAAACCAATTCTAAGTTCACAATTATGTACAAGGTTCTCTACCACTACTTTCACCCCAGAGGAAAATTCTACCTGCCACTTACCACCTTGCTTTACCACCACAAGACCACATCGCTCAACAATGGATGGTGAAATAAAGGAGTCGGTAGCTCTAGAATCAAAAAGAATAGTAACACTAACACCCTGTAACTTACCTGAAGTCTTGACCACTGTGTTCTGATGATAGAATAGGTGGTTATTAACTGTAGCATAAACTGTATGAGAATGTCCTACATCACCAACTATAGGCTTAGAAGCTATAGGTCGTGGCCCAAATCCTGAAGAACCTCTCATAGGACATTTCCTAGCAATGTGTCCCTGCTGACCACACGAATAACAACCAGTACCCCTATCAAATCCTCTACCACCCGAAGGTGCATTGGATTGCTGAAAGCTACCTCTACTGAAAGTAGACTACGCACTTTGAGCTGGCAGATTCTGTCTATTACGCTTATTTCGCCACTAGTTGCGGTTCTTTCCTGACTGAGGACGATTACTTTGTTGAGGTTGTGAATTATTATTCTTTTAAGGAGTACGTTGTTGCTACTACTACCCACCCTTAGTGGGTGTTTGTTGGTTTCTAGAGGAACCACCTGTCAGTATCTGACCACCCCGTGGACCAGTACCTACTATAGGAGCATTGCCTATCTGGACACCTGTATGTCCACCCAATGCTAAAACTAGATTATCTTGCACAATGCGTGCTTTCTCCACTACAACTTGCATAGTCTTCAGTTCGAAGACTCTAACTCCTCCACTAATGCAGGCATTCAAATCCCTGATAAAATGTTGGACCAACATTGCCTCATCATTTCCAACTCCTGCATATTGTTTGAGTTCATAAAATCTATGTTCATACTGCTCAATAGATAGAGCCATCTGACGCAAATCATGAAACTCATCAGCTCTTCATTGCCTCCAATGTTTAGATAAGAACCGTGCTCTAAACCTCTCCAACAACATCTCCCAAGACATTGACCCAATCTCTAAATGGAGATTTTGCTCCTCCAAATGCCACCAAGTAGAGGAAAAGCCTCTCAGATGCATGATGGTGCATCTAGCTTGGGTATTGCTACTGTAGGGGTGCATAGAAAAACATCTACCCAAGTCTAATAACCAAGTCTCTTCCTCTAAACCACCACCTGTGCCATCAAAAGTAGGAGGGCATGCCCTTAGCAAATCCCTCATGTGTCCTACAACTATGGCATCCTGCTCTACAGTACTAACAATCCTCCTAGGAGATCTATCATGCTCCCTAACTACCTCCTGATCAACTTCCTACCTCAGACCAAGTCTGGCAAGAACCTATTCTAGTAGGGGACGCAACTGAGCTCCCTCAACATCTGGCTGTATCGGAATCCATTCCTCACTTGTCTATTCTAGCCGAGAACTCAACTATTCGGCATGTTCGCTCCCGTGGGAGCTATGAGGGGGAGTAACCTGAGAGATTGGCCCATGGCCTCCACCTCGACCTCTACCACAACCTCTAGTATGATGCCTAGGCATGATCCTACACATAAAACTAAAAATGAGTCTCAGATACCAAACAGACAAGGCTAACCAAAAACAATATTACGTACTAGGTCAACCTAATGGGTTCACAATTACCCAGAGCGTCCAGTGTTAGAACCTGGCTCTAATACCAATCTGTAATGCCCCGTCTTGTTACCTAAAGAATGATGCATTGTCTATGAAAGTGTAATATTTTTTTTTTTAAAGTATAAACACTTACTTAACTAATCACAAACATTCCCTAAGTAACGCGACGACACACTAATTGAAATTCCCATAGATGACTTTAGTATTTAGCATTGCATATATATTAATTTTCATAAACTTAAAAGTATACAGTGAATAACATTTAATTCACATCATTGAAAGGATAAAATACATAAAGGATTATTTCATACATTACATTTGAAATAACATTACAATACTCATTTTCCATAATGAGGTAGATCAAATAAATGTTTACAATTACATATTACAAATGTTCACCTCATTAACAATTGAGGAGAGATACAAATATACAATTTCCAATGATGCATATAAGGAAGTACATATATCCAAATACAAGCTCTCCTTCCAAGAAGCACTCTTTGCCACGAACATGAACTGGGGACCCAACGGAGTAAGGTGCATGTTCCACCCAACCATGTGGTACCCGTAGGTCCACTCCCCATGCTAGGAGATAGTAATAAGGTTCCCTAGACATAACCTACAAACCCTAGACACAAGTAAAAAGCATAGAAAATATATACAAATACACACTTAGCTTATTGGTTACATTGCTTTCAGAATTAAGATAATTGATTATGCTAAGTTCACAAGGTTATTATTATTTTAGGTGGAGTGTCATCACAACGTTGCATAGGTTACCCTAGTGTTTCTTCCTATGTTATGGCCCCCAACTTGGGTTACCCTAGTAACCTCTTACGAAACCCGGCCCCACATGCAAACTGTTGCGGAATCGAATATCTTTTAAAATAACAAGATATCGATTTTCCAATTCCAGGTTTCTCGACTTATTCTCAAGACTGAACTAGCCCTTGAGTCTATAAGCAAGGATTTTTAATCTAGTTAAAAGTTTTTAACTATCTAATGTGTTGATTTAGTTTTCACTGACTTAATAACTCTACATGAGTTACCCTGGCAGCACTTTGTGTGCCAGCCCTCACAAAGAGCCACTCCCCTAAAAATAACACAAGGCATCTAAGTTTACTAACTAAGGTAGATAGAGTGCACAAAACACATTTCATACCAAACATCCAATATCAGACATCACAACCTATTCATAGAATCTAGGTGTAGAAAAAAAAACATACAAAGCGAAGTGCACTACCTTAGTTTGTTCAAAAAAATGAACCCATTATAAAATTTAACTCCCTTAAAGAGACTACATTTGGAAGACTTGAAACCACATAAAATCCCCATTTTCTCAATAAGAAATTAAAGTAACTTAAAGAAAATTCAGACATGATAGAAATCTATTATTAGGATTTACTATATCCACTCCAATCCATTTCTAAAATCCGTATAAAGTAAATTCTTATAAAACAAATATAATTTATGAAAATTTGAATTTTATTATTTCCTTAAGCAATACGTATTAGGGTTTGTATTGCTATTTCCATAGCCAAACATATGGCCACGAATGTTTACACAACCAGCGCTAATGGTTGCGGCTGTGTTGGCAGCCTAAGCGCTGCCTGTGTGGGCAGCGTCGGCTACCTCCACAGTCGTCGCCCCTCATGGGTGGCTGTGGGGGTAGCCCCTGTGGTCCCTTTACTCATAATTCTATTAAAATAAAATAAAAATGAAACTATTTTTTCTGGAAAAAAGATTTCGTGTTCTAAAACTTCAAACCCTTATTTCGCCTGTACGGCGATTTCAAATTTTTTTTTGCATTGAATATAAAATAATCACAATACAATTTACATATGAATGTAAATATATATATATATATTCAAATATATATATATATGTATATATAAATATAAATACATTCACAATTAAAAGATAGATAAAATATTGAAATCAGGCAATTACTTTCAACAGGGTTTTAATCAGGAAATTGAGAAATTTAGCAGTATACACAATTTTTCCCTCAACAAGTTCTAATTCAATCACAGATGGTTTCAATTTAGTTTTCCAAATAAAAGATTTCCTTCACAATTTAATTACTCAATATATTTTCTACAGGAAACTTTTAACAGAGATTGTAACAGAGGTTTCCAATTCCTCAACTTTATCTACAAAATTTTCTACAAAATAATTTGCCAAGAAGAACAGAGGTTTCATTGACAAACAATTTTCTTAGGAAATCATGCATTTAACAAATTTAAAAAGAACTTCACATTACTAATTCTTTTCACAGAAAATATTTTCAAAAGAAATTAAACAAAATAAATAAATAGAGAAAAACCTGTAACTTGAAGATTTTGTCTGTTGATGAGATGCTCTACCTGTTGCATGCAACTTCCAAAGCTCTTTACAAACCCCCACTTTCCAGAAAAATGCAAAAACTGAATAGAAATCTATTTGAGAATCTCTTCTAGAAATTTTAAGCAAATCACAAAGGAAATCACAAATTTACACAAATGAATATTTTTAGCAGAACCCTGTTCCTTTTATTTCCCATGAAGTGATTTCTTGTTCTCCCCAAACCGCATAACATCTTCTGAGAGAATCCTCAACAAGAAAAAGCAATTAATTTAACTAACACACTTGGCAAGAAGAAAATATCTTCTAACAAACTCACGGAAAATCTTTCTTTTCTTCCTTATCAAGAATTCAATGCATATTAAAGAATTAAAGAATTCAAAATTCAAAATTCAATTTGCTTTTCTTTATTTATTTATTTATTTATTTTTATTTAAAATTTCATTCCCACAAAACATTTAAAGAATATAAAATCTATTCTCACAAATAAAAGAAACTTTTAATTAATTAACTAATTAATTTAATAAAATAACTTAATCACAATGATTAAATTATTTAACCAAATAAACTAATTTAATTAATTAAAGAGTATAAAACTTTTATCTTAATTATCCAAAATTAATTTGAATAAACATTAAATTAAATAGATCATTAATCTAATATTAAATTAACAAAATTTTCTTTTCATAATAAATAATCCAATCAAACACAAATGAGGCAACCAAAGACACCAGACTTAAACTAACGACATATTGTGACTGGGTTTAAGACTAGACTAGGAAAAACCTTGTTACTACCTCGCAATCAACATTTCCATTGAGTCTTGACACTCTCAGACCTGAGAAACTAGGTGGAGTCAGTGTCATGTACCTGCAATCCTGCAATCAGACAAATAACATATATATATATATAATCCATGTTTGAAACACACCGTCCAGAGAAAATCACGAAAATCACAGGGCACTCATAAGCGAGTGATGCAAATCCATTCTCCACACCAATACACATCACAACAAACTAAAAAAACAAATAACAATTAATTTACCATAAGCATATAGATAACAATAACATCAGAAGTAAACATCTATACTAACATAAAGCATGACAGGAATAATTATCACCATACAATGTATCATCATATCACAAAATAAATCCACTATCGCTCTAAAGTCAGCGATCAATACACCAAAACAAAGTACCAATGTCCATCAAAGTGAAAACATGCTAACATAAAACATAAGCAAAATGGAGGGGTACTACAAAACTCGTCATTAAAAATGATAGATTCGTCTTTGTATATATTTTTATGATTATAATTACCTATATTATGATTCTTGAAGAAATGTTCTTGTTTTTCTTATACTTGTTTTAGACAAAAATGCTTACTATAATATTTCCTCAATAATTTTCATTATTTCTTCAATAGTTAACAAAATTGCACCCAATTTATCTATTTGCATTGTTGTGAGAACTTTAGAAATTTTAACTGTATAGACCACAATATAAAATTTAGGAATTAAGTTCTTTCATATTTTTTTGATGACATGGTTTTCATATACATCCTCCACTAAATCTTTCATCTGTCTTACTAGACATTCTACATTTATTAGAGAATCATTCATAGATTAAATAGTAGTCATATTTACATATCAAAACTTTTTCTCATTGTTTGTAATTGTGTAGTTTGTGCACTTTGGTATGCATTAATGAATATTTTCCATGCTTTTCTAGAATGAA